>PVKS010012201.1:0-54423 GCA_004027875.1 Aplodontia rufa | reverse complement strand
TTCTTTTTTTATACTCAATTAATGTGAATATATTCACATAATTCCAAATTTCATGTTTTATTCTTTTTTTTTTTGAACAACCATACAAGTTTTTAACAAAATAATATAAAATGTGAATAGATTCTGAATATTACAATTACCCCCAGGAGTGCCCCCCCAATTACCCACTCTTATCCCTCCCTTCCCCTTCCCACAATATCTCTAAAAAAGGATTATGTTGTATAGCATTACATCTGGATTTAACACATGATAATAGACCAACTTTCTCACTGGCCAGGGTCTAGTCCCAACCTCCACAGATGAGTGGAGACAATCGATCATTAGTTCTCTGGGTTAAGCTGATTTTACTCAGCATAATTTCTTCCATAGCCATCCATTCACCTTCAAAGGCTGCAATATCATTGTTTCTAATTGCTGTGTAAAATTCCATGGTATAAATTACCACAGTTTTTGGATCCATTCATCCAGTGAGGGACATCTGGGTTGTTTCCATAGCATAGCAATAGTGAATTGAGCTGCTATGAACATAGATATTGCTGTGTCACTATAATGCGCTGATTCTAAATTTACTGGAAAGATTCCCAGGAGTGGAAGAGCAGGGTCGTATGGTGGGCTCATTCCAGATTCTTAATAAATCACTGCCTCTTCTTTCTCCTTACCTGCCCTCTTACCATGAAGGCAAAGGTTATTTCTGATGTACATCCTTCAAGATTCAAGCACACTCTCACTTGGCACAAAACCTTGAAACAATCTGAACTTTACTAAAACATTTACTGAGTGGCCTGTGGCCAGCACACATGGTTACAAGGTACTAGGAGCACAAAGAATGAATATGATGATGTTTGCCTTTGAGGGGCTTACGTCAAGTAGGATAAATACATAAACAATCAATTCAATATCAGAATAATTAATATTGTAATAGTTAATATCCAACAAATGTGTTTTATAGTTTCTTTCACAAGATACTCCTGCAAGAAATGAATAAAATAAGGAGTTCTAAATGGACTTGAAGTTTGAAGCTTTATTGAAGGAAGCAATAAAGCAAGAATGCAGAACTCAAAAAGACCTAAATTAAGGTGGGAAATACAGAAAAAACTAACAGATTTGAATAATTTTAGAGATAACTATCAAGTGAATATTTTGGAAGCTTAGAGAGTTAAAGGCATGTGAGGAGAGAATTAGCACAATTCAATAGACCAAGATGTCATTTAAACCAAATAAGGAAAACTAGAAAGGAGGAGTTAAAGAAAAAAATAAGTTTAATTTTGGACATCACATGATTACTGGCAATTCATCTAAAAGGAAAACCACTTTCAAAGAGTTAAATGTAAAAGTTTGGAGCTCAGGAAGGAAATAAGAGATACTGGGAATAATTCAGTGTATTATAGTTAGAGAAGTGGAAGCCAAGGGAATGGATGCTACAAAGGTTCAGGGAACATGCAGAACGAGAAAAAGATTTTGGGCAGAATGGGGAACTAGTAACATTTAAGAAAAGATAGTGAGGGGCTGGAGCGGTGGCTCAGCGGTTTCGGCGCTTGCCTGGCAAGCACGAGGACCCGGGTTCAAACCCCAGCACCACGTACACAACTGAGTGTTGGAGCAACCAAGGCCATGCGAAAAAACTAAATAAAGTTGTTTCTCTCTTTCTCTGTCTCTCTCCCTGTCCCTCTCTCTTTAAAAAAAAAAAAAAAAGATAGTGAAGTAATAATGGAAGACCTCGGGAAACTAAGAACGTAGAAAATACAAAGTCAAGGAATCTTATTTTGTTGATCATGTATTTCCAGGGTTAATAATCAAATATGGCTCATAAAAGATTCTCAACATGATGTGTAGCCAACATCTAAATATTTTCCTATTTTAGGGGAAATTCAGAAACAAACAAGCAACAGGTATATTACCTGTTAATTAGGTAAACAATTATCTATATATTAGTACCAAGATGATGGTAGGAATCAGATACCCCATTTTAGATTTAAGACAATTCAATCATTAAGAAATTATTTACATATCACATTATGAAAGAAAAAAATCCTGCCAAATGACTCAGTACTGATGATTTAGATTTCCCCCCAATAAAGAACTTTCTAATTTTATAGAGGTTTTTTTTTATCATGTAATAAGTAAAACAAATAGCATAACTATCCAAAGGTTTGTGAAGTGTTTGGTATACTAGTACAGGATTCCCACATAACATTCTTTCAGACTAGAGGGCCAATTTTCCAGAAAAAGAGTCAGGCCTATAACCCTAGGATCCACAGTTCATACTGCATACTGACCCACCAGGAAGCTGCCAGGCTGAGAGAACATTGGAATAGTTTGGAAAGAATAGCTCACTGGCCATCTTGGAAGCTTTTTTTTTAAAGAGAGGCCATCATCCAACAGGACACAGGAACTCTTTGATCCAAAGATCTTTATATGGCACATAGTCTAGGAACCAAGTGATGCAAACAAGAGTGGTGCATCTATCATCATTCCACAACGTCCACTTAAGAAATCTGTGCTTCCCATCCTTCCTTCTCTCCCAAAGCTAGGTTCTTCAGGAATAGAGTTCATGGTTCTCAAAGAGAACAGGTCCTTGGGAAAACAGCAAGAGTCCTCCTGCTTTTGCTTGGATATTTCAGGCTCCCTGTACCAAGTAAGGGATCAACTAGTAGCTGGTAAGAAGAGCTGCCATCCTAGCAGAGAAGTATCACCCTAATTAATCTCTGAATTAACCAGATCTCCATGATATATAGCATAATCCTCAAACATTTTTATCAATAATAGATATGTGAAATGTCTACCAAAGACCCAATTCCATTTAGGTTTGAAAATAAAGTAGAATAACTTCATTTACTAAGCACTTATTAAATCCTAGCTAGGTGCTACGCTGCAGCAGCAACAACACACTTTCAATAGAATATGATTCTAATGCAAAATCATGAATAAAGGTAAGTAATAATGAAAAAAATTAGTAAGCTTTTTAGGAACACATCTACTTTTTAAACTGTGTAAAAATCTTTTACCTGTGTAAAAATCTTAAAATAAAAAAATACCAATCTCTATAAACAACAGTAATCACATTGCTTCTACTTCCGTAGGGTATTTGAGTATGTCCAAATATTTTTTAAGAACCAAAAAAACCTTACCTTTGAATTTCTTCTGGAAAAGTTGCACTGAATAACAGGGTTTGACGTTGTTCCTTTGAAGGCATTCCTGGGCAAGAAATTAACTTCTTCATTTCTGGTCCAAAACCCATATCCAACATGCGATCAGCTTCATCCAAAACTAAATACTTGACTTGTTTGAGGCCAATCTTTAAGGATATTTTCAAGGGCGAGAACAGAAAATTGATGCTAGTTTATATTAAACTAAAATACTCTTCATAATTACAACTGTTAAAATATTCTTAACAGAGACTAGAAATCAAAGCATAAAATGATGAGAATTGTAATATTCATTCTAGATAACACTATTAGTGCTTTCAGTCCTCTATTTTCTCTAATGTACAAAACATTTTTTAAATTAAGACTAAAACCAAAACATCTAGATCAATATACTTCATAAGAGGACTTTCCACAATTACTTGCAAATTTTATTATCTGCACTAACATGTTAGCCACTAGCTAGCTGTATGTAGCTATTAAGCACTTGAAACGTGGCTATACCTGTGGAACTGAATTTTATCATTTTAAAATTTAAATAGCTACACGAGGCTTAATGATTACTTCTATTGGTCAGCAAAAACTCTTTAATTAATAAAAATCTAACACATGATATATTGTTTTTCTAATCCCTTTAAATCCGTAATAAATTCTCCCTTCTCTAATCACTCAGGAACAACTAGGAAACTTCTCTTACCTTTGCATGAACAATAACAACAGTTATTGCTATAAATTGAATACATCTGCAAAAACACAAGTACTACCATGAAGATAGTGAGAATCTAAAGTGGAATTTCTCTGGATACTTATAATAAGTATCCGAAGAAAGGTGCCTTTATGCAGAAAGAGCATGTTTTAAGTAACCCCTTTGGAGAAGAGCCTAAAAAAAGCAAATAAAGTTCATTAAAGTGAATTTAAAGTATTGATTTAGAGAGGCAATACTTTGGTATATGTATTCCTGAGCACACAGCCCTAAAATCTTAAATTTTTAGAAATAATCCTTTTAATACCACGCACATGCTTCAACAGGAGACAAAATTACTGATGCAACAAAGGGTTTTTTCCTCCAGGAGAAAAACTATTTCATCAAGATATATATGAAACTAGGGCCTGGAATGGTGGCTCAGCAGAGCACTTGCCTGGCATGTATGAAGACCTGGGTTTGAACCCCAGCACTACATACACAATTAACAGTTGGAAAAACAAAAAACAGATGAAAAAATAAATAAAACTGATTCTTTTTCTCCCTCTCCCTCTCAAAAAAAGAAAAAAAATCTATATAAAACTAGATTAAAGTATTTCTTACCTTTTCCTCCCAGTCAGGTTTTCAAGACATGGATTCTGGAATCAGACCTAGATTCTAACCCTATCAACTTACTACAGCTGAAGAATTTTAAATAAAATAATTTTACTGCATTTGTTTACCCAAGTACAAAATGGAAAATATCCTGTTGGGATTATTTTGAAAACTATATGAGAATGTACTCAAAGAATACAGTGGAGCTTAACATACAAACAGTACTCTAGCAAATATTTTTCATTACTCCTTTATTTTCCCCTAAAAAATATTATCAGTATCACAACTTTGTTATACTTCTAATTACATACCTTTTCTTTACCTATGATATCCATCAGTCTTCCAGGAGTAGCACATAATATATTACAACCTTGTACAATCTGTCGAATTGAATGCCCCAACTGGGTTCCCCCATATATAACAACAGCTCTTACACAAGTCCTATTGACAAGAAAAGTAAATGTCATTTTCTAATTATTTTAAAATTAGACATTTGTTTCTAACAACATATGAAACAAAAAAATCCATAAAGGATAAAAGAATATACCCAGTAGCTTGGGAGGCCCTTGAGCAACTTCACATGACCCTGTCTCAAAATAAAAAATAAGAAGGGCTAGGGGTGTGACATAGAGGTAAAGCAGTAAAGCACACAACCAGTTTTAATCCCTGGTACCAAAAAAAAAAAAAAAAAAAGGAAAAGGAATTAAAAGACTAAGACAACATTTTTCCTCAGGTGTGATATCACATTAACTTAAGGATAGGAGAATTAGCACTAATACTAAATTGATACAACTTCTCTCACAATTTTTGTCTATTAAAATTTAAGAATGTATCCTCACTAAATTCACATCTATAAATTAACTATTTCTATATGTTTCCACAAATGGGCAAAGATGAACATACAGTAATAGTCACTGCCACCATCATTTGTAGTATCAAAGGACTGGGTATCTATAAGTAAAGGACTTGTAATACAAAGTGCATTCATTAGAAAAGCTACAGTTCTAGATTAGGCATTATCTCCAACATACAGTGTATTAAATAAAAGAAACAACTCAGGCACCAACAGTTTTATATGCTATCATTTATGGAAAGGAGGATCAAAGTGCAAACACATGCACTGACTGTTTCTGCAGCAATTCAAATGAAACTGTTAACAGTAACTGAAGAGGTAAGTCAATCAAGAATACAAGAAAAAATTATGTTATATTAAATAAATTTTGATTCAAAATGCTTCTTTGTGGGACTGGGTTGCGGTGCTTGCCTGGCACACTGAAGATGCAGGTTCAAACCCCAGCACCACGTACGCAATGAAGTGTTGGAGCAATGAAGGCCAGATGAAAAACTAAATAAAATTCTCTCACTGTCCCTCTCTCTTTAAAAAAAAAAGTGCTTTTTTTATTCATTACTGTGAGGACTAAATGAGTTAAATACACATAAAACACTTAAAATTTAGAAAATGCCGAGTAATCAATAACATTACCATTACCTTTTTACATTTACCAAACTAGTACTCTACTGAAGGACATTTAGGTATTTTTCAGTCTTTTATCACAATGAGGTAACAAATATCCATCTCTGTACATATAAGAATTTATCAATCATGTTTTTGTTTTTAAAAAATTATTCATCTTCTTTTACTTTTAAGAGCCAAAAAGTAACATAGTACTTGAAGATTAGCAAGAAATAAACACTGGTATAAGCAATCTACATCAACTTTTTCTCCCCTCCCCCCAATAATGGAGCTTTAATCCAGGAGTGCTTTACCACTGAGCTATCTCCAACCCTTTTTGTTTTTTATTTTGAGACAGGGTCTAAGTTGCTCAGGGCATTGCTAAAAGTTGCTGAGGTTGGCCTTGAACTTGTGATGCTCCTGCCTCAACCTCCCCAGCTGCTGGAATTATGAGTGTGTACCACTGCACTGGGCTACATTGACTTTTTCCAAAAAAAAAATCTATCAAGTTTTGAATTAAGGTGATTTTAATAATCACTTTTTTCTTCTCTCATTTAAAATACAAAATAAAGACTAATGATTTCTACATAAGCACTAAAAACATGTCATAATGGATAATTCACAAAAAATTAACATTCAAAAATAGTTCAACTTGATAAAACTCAAATAAATGAAAAAAATGAAGATACCTATGGTAGTTTTAAAATACACACATAATTCTTCAAAATTTCTTCCTGAGACCTTAAGTGTGGGTATGACTGGTTTCATGGGTGCACAACCTACAAAGTCACAAAGGGTCCCAAATTCAAAAGAGTTCTCTCTGCTTGATTTAATGCTCTGCTGTTACTTTTTTGAAATGTGTGATAATTATAGAACAAAATGCCCTGAACTTTCATTTGCACTAGTTCTAGTAAATAACACAATGAGTCCTGACAGTAAGCTAGACTTAGTGGCATGCTTCTTATAATAGAAGAAGACATAATGACAACGTGTGAGACTCCTGAGACTGTTCCATAAAAGCACTGTAGCCTCCTCCGTGTTCCCTCATTAGTCAAACTAGGGAAGCCAACTGCCATTTCCTAAAGAAGATGAAAGTAGCATTTTAGAGAGGTTCAGTCAAGTCTTTAGACGACCACAATACTGGCTGATATCTTGCCTGCAAACTCAAAAGTCTCCACACCAGAAACACCCAGCATAAGCTGTTTCCCAATTCTTAACCCCTAGGAGTTGAGATATAATAAATGTTTATTGTTTTAAGAATTCATTTTTATCATAACTTGTTAGGTATAGATAACTAATATAATATCAAATATTGGCAAAGGGTATAGTGAAATTGGACTCACATATTGCTTAGAAATGTACAATACTGCAAGCTTTAAAATTCATGTTCTGTGGCATTAAAATAGATGTGAATCTATTTTACAGAGATACTTAAAATAGAACAACTAGCTGGGCATGGAAGAACACACCCAAAGGCCCAGCTACTTGGGAGGCTAAGGCAGGAGGAGTTCATAGGGAACACAGCAAGACTTCATCTCATTTAAATTATTTTTTAATTTAAAAAAAGAAAAACTTTATGCAGCAAAAAGACTATCATGATTTTACTTACAATAGCCCAAGTTAAAAAGAAACTCAATGCCTCAAAATAATTAAAATGTATATACTTGAAAATCATTAAAAATCAGGTATAATTATGCAACAGTAGTTTTCCACATTACAGCTATATGTAAGAGAAATTATTCAGAACACCAAATTTATTTTTAATGCATATTTAAAAGGTACCAAAAAATACCAATATTTTCACTCTTTTTTATTTTCTGCATTATCTAATTTTAATAGGGCCTGTTTCTTTTAAAAATAAGTAAAATTATTAAAAATACACTTCAAGTAATGTTAAAAATTACATGAATGCGCTGTAATTGAATTCCTCCCAAAACTGAGAAAAAAAAATTTCTAAGAACTATTTTGTGAATGACATTCCAGATGTACTTACCCAAAAGAAAATTTTCTGGCTTCCAAATAAATTTGGTTGATCAATTCTCGAGTTGGTGCTACAATAATACACTCTGGTTCCTGCAGCTCTTTAAAACGACTGGCAGTTATTCCATCACGCATCATATGAGCCAAAATTGGCAAGAGAAAAGCTGCCTAGAAATTAAATTGCCTAACTTATAAACTTATAGTGCATCACTTCTGTCCCTACGGAAAGCTATTCCTCATGCCCTTTAAAGATTCTTTCTTAGGGTGAGAAATTAAAATAATGTTAACCAGTTAACATTTAGGTCTTCAGACTCATTATACAACATAAAATATCTGATAAAATTTATCTTCCCATCAAAATATTTTTCAACCTTTTAGGAAAATAAGCACATACATGTATGCAGATCAACATTAATTCCTAAAGTGGAATGCAGATATAATTTGATGCCAATTCCTTGCATTTAACAGTTTATTCTAACAGTTATTACTCCTTTTGGGGGAGTAAAACTTATCAGAAGTGGTCTATGAGCAAAGCAAAAATTTGAAAATCATTTGGATCACACATACATTACCCTATTGAGAAGGTACATAGGGCAAGGGAATTTTTGTACTTTAGTTTTCTCATTTAAGCAAATAAAACCAAAATTACCTCCAAAGTCATGTTTACATCACCTATTAGTTGCTATACAATATGACAAAACTCTATTCCCTTCTGTTCTATTATGGAGACTGAATAAGACTAAAATGGTATGAATCAGGACTCTACAATCTTGGAAATTACAGTCTCATCTCACAAAACCCAATTTAACAAACTTTCCATAGTAGTCCTAAAACCAACTGGTCGTATCATATTTCTTTTAGCATTAGCATAACCTGAGGTCACTTCATATTATGGACTGAGTACAAAGCATACAGTTGTTTCTCATTTTTTACCTTTTGAATCCAAGATTGTATCAGCTATTACAGAAATTTCTCTCTCTCTCAAAGCTTAATAGCTTCTGGTGCACTGAGCATCAATCATTTTGTTTTAGATATTATTATGCACCAGAAAGAGTTGAATACACTTAGAAAAAAATTAAGCATCCATGAAATGCAATACTGTCTTAGAAATAGTTCAGAACTCCTTCAGAAGTAGACAAAATCCAATCAAAACAGAAAGCAGAAGCAAAAACAGGAATATTTATAATGATTCATTGAAATTATCTACAGAATTTAAGGACAGAATATATTTAGGATAATGACTTACAGTCTTCCCAGACCCTGTTTGAGCACAAGCCATCAAATCTCGTCCTGCTAGTATAATAGGAATACTATATTTTTGCACAGGAGTAAGTTTAGTATAACCAGCTTTAGCAATGTTGTTATTCAGTGTCTGACAAAGATTAGCTTCTTCAAAAGTCTAAAAAGAAAAAAAAAAGGGATGATTAATTTCCACACCATACATACATCATTCATAAACATATTCCACTTGAATCAGTTTTTCAATTTTTGTTAATTACACTTTATATACTAAAGTTAGTAATATGTTCCTGCTCAAAAATAAATATCTAGAAGGGCTAGAGTAGTGGCTCAGCAGTTACGGTACTTGCCTGGCATGCGCGAGGACATGAGATCGAACCCCAGCACCACATAGACAACAAAACATTGGAGCAACGAAAGTCACATAAAAAACTATCAATTGATTCTCTCTCTAAATAAATAAATATCGAGGGAATATTCATTATGACCTGATGGCATCAGAAGTATTTCCCAAAAACAGTGGCTCTAAAAAATTTTTCTGCCCCCTTAAAACCTGTAAGATAGGAAAAACTGACCAGTACAAGGGTTCATTATTATAATTAACAGGGTATAGAGGCTTCCTCAACTCTCTTGAAAAAACTCACCCCTCCAAGATATACTTTTCTCACATACTTAGGATGCAAACATATTGAATCTCTAGAAAACATATCCTTTTTAGCAAATTTAAATAAAGTTCCCATTCTTGTACAAAGAGTGGGGCTGAAATCTAGTACTCTCTTTTGATATAGCAATTAATTCTACTGAAGATGGTAGTAGACATGATTCTAAATTTCCAATCAAAGACACCAAACACTAAAAGTAGATTTTTGGATTACTTAAAATAAATATACCAAATAATTCTAAACCAAAGTTTACTACATAGCAATAGAGAAAAACAATACACTGACCAGAATTGCTGGTGGTGCATCATGTCCAGACACTTCCACAAGAATAGTGTCATATTTGTCAAAGTTTATGCCCGTCTGATAATGTGCAAAGATGGAATCCTCATCTTCTGGTGGAGGAGGGGGTATGTAGGTCACTTTTGGGCCTTAAAATTTAAATTAAAAATGCAATTTTTATTATAAAGACTAGAAGAAGAATAAAAGACAAAAAATTGACAAAAATCAATTTCTAAATACTATATAACTTCATAATAGTTATCACTTGTTTCCACTGTTTCAATTTCACTCTGCTTTTAAACATTTTACATTTGTATAGATCACACAAATGTCAATATACCTTGAATGTCACCACTTTCTCCTCCTTCAGCTTCTGACTTCCAAGAATCTTAAAGGGGATCAAATAAAAGATACGCTTTTAAAAAGAGAGATAAAAGAACTCTCACTATAAAATCAAATAGTTTATCTAAAGTACACTTACTCTTTCCAGCACCAGGTATTACTTCTTCATTTAAACCTTTGTAACCACCTAATAAAGAAATTCATAGTGAAAATAAGATATTCATATAAAGCAATGTGTATCTTTACTTTCACTGCTTGTCCTCAAAGAGGACAAATTCTAAAAATGGATAGGTATCTTTAAAGTCCCTTTTTACAAATAATACTTGAGACAGTTAAGAGAAATAAAAGCTTGGGGTCTTAATAATAAACCTCTTGCTTAGAATGCACAAGGCCCTGGGTTTTTTCTCCAGCACTGTAAAAAAACGAAACAAAAACAATAGAATCTTGCATGTTTTATATTTTCTTAGGATTCAAGATGCTGATTTTATGCAGATGACACTATTCTACATTGCACTATTTCTGGGTATGTCTATGACAGTGTTTCTAAAATAGACCTATTGGCATCCAAATCAGTGGACAGAAAAAAAAAGTCCCCATTCAGCCAACGTGGTCAGGTACCAATCAACCTACAAAGGGTCCAGATAGTACAAAAGGGCAAATTCTCTCTCTCTTCTGGAGCTGGATACCCTCTCTCCTACCCCTACATATTAGAAGTCTAGGTTCTCTAGCTGTTGAGCCCCAGAACTTGCATCAGAAGCCCCATTCCACCCAAATTCTCAGGTTTTTGGCTTCAGATTATAAGAACATTGGCTTTCCTGGTTCTGAGGGCTTGAGACTTGGATTGAGCCACAAAACCAGATTGAAGATGGCTACTTCTCTGTCTCCATAACTGATTGATCTAATAAATTCCCTTCTCATCCATACATCTCCTATAGGTTCTGTCTCTCTGGAGAACCCTACCTAATTAATAAACATTTGCCAAGAACCATCCTAGTAAGCAGGGTATTTAGTTAAACTTACTGGTTAATTTTGAAGAGCAGTTAGGCTTGTTAACTTTTCTATAAGGGACCTTTCCAATATTTAGGTAACTACTCATTTATTGTGTCACTTTTAAGTACTATGACTGCATGAGATTCAAAAGCTAATTAGATATAACATTTTTTTAACATCTGAGCCATTTCCTTGTCCTATATGTACATAACTCTTGTGTGAATGTGTCTCCTTCATAAATGACGTGAGCATTTATGGAAGATTTGGTTTAATAGTCATAAATAACCTTTTCTACATTGATGGTGGGGTGGTTACTTTGCTCTTAGACTAATAATGATTACTGAGAATCTTTCAAGACATCAAATTTTATTGATTTACTAATCTGGAAAGCATTTTCACTTTTATATAACATTTAAATGTTTATACTTTGAAAAAAACTTCAGAGTAAGAAATCATATATACTGAACTAACTCCATCCCTTAGACCAAATAATTATCCCCCAAAATAGCACATTTTAATTATTTATACATATATCTCAATATTTAACATCTGTACAGTATCCCATTTATGGTTATATAAACAGTTATTTATTGATGAATTTTAGGTGATTTTCAGTTTTTACTTAGTATAAATTAAGACTCAATGAATGTCCTTATACATATTATTACAAATACATCTATAGCATATAAATCCTATAATGGAACTGCTGTATCAGAAAGGAAATATCCTGGAACATATTAAACTCTCCAATACAGGTTATGTAAATTTATACTCCTCACAATGTACCAAAGCAGTAACAATTACCTTAAACCAAAACAAATTTAGATTGAAATAATTTTAACCTCTGACAGGTAAACCAAATAGAAGCCTACCTCGACCACTTCCAGTGCCACTTCTGCTTTGGTAAGTGTCACCATTACCTGTAAGGCATTATTTTGAAGAATATTTAGAGAAAACACAATTCCTGTTCAAGGCCATATGCCATATTGCTATATCTACTCAATATAGACACATCAATTATTAAGACTAGTATTAGGACTAATAATTAGTAACTTAGGATTCCTGATCATCCCTTAACCTATTTTTCTTGATTTAATTTAAACCTTACTTTCATTTGAACATTTTACCAACAATATTTTTCTCGTTTACTCTTCAAATCACACAAATTATTTTCCCCTTAGAAACTTTTCTTTGAAACCAGGCCAAGTTTCATTTTCTTTCCCCTAACAAGTATAATTCATACCTCAAAATAACTGGTAAATAATATAGAAGAAATAATTCACAGTGCACAAATTTTATAGGAGAGGCAAAATCATCCATGTATTTTTACATACAGATCTAAAACTTAGAAAATCATGACTATCTACTTTACTTAAATATATGATTTACATTTACTAACCATAGTGTTAAAAGCATTTATGATTAATATTGACTAATATATTTTACTTCTCACCTGCACCACTTAATGCTGGTCTTCTAGAACCAAAAAGGCTACCAGTACGCTGCGTCCCCTCATCTTGGTCATATTCATTATCTTGATTTGATATGGAGAAAATATAACTATGTTACTTTTAAGAAGTTTTTAACCATTCAGTAAAGAGAAAAAAAGGTCAAGTTATGGTATCAAAAATTAAAATATGTGGGGTAAAATAGTTTAACAGTATTTTTCAAAATATATCACAAATAATTTCTCTACAAATTATGTACTTCAGTTACAAATTACTTTCTCAAAAAATTTTATTGAAACTATTTTATAAAATAAGGTAGGGCCAATGCTATCCCAAAATATGATATAAGCAAAAGATAAATCTCCTCCCAAAAGCAGCACTGTGTGCCCTCAGAAACTTCACATTGCATCATTTCACAACTTATTTGCCAAAAAAGCATCCCTACTCCCACTATTGCCAAATCTAACCTTACCAGTCCTGAACAGAACCTTTCACTTAAGAGGGGTGGGGTAAATTTAATAACCTGCTACACATTTATTACATTGTTATTATAAATTTTTATGTTTTTAGCTTCCAAAACCACCAATCTGCCCTTTTCTATTGAAAGACATGCATTCCAACTGTGATTTATGAAAACAGCACCTTAGCTCTAAGGAATGATGACTGGAGGAATTTAAGGTAGAAAGTCACATTGGTGAAAGAAGGTATATTTTAGTACAGAGCCATAAAGAAGGCCACCTATTGACAAGGTAAGCCAGATTACCAAGGCTCTAAAAAACTGAGTCACAAACTTCTGAAAAAAAATTCATCATGTATTCCAGTTTAACCAATATGCAATTATATATCTAAAAATAATTATGTTACATAATGTGGGTGATTAATTTGTATCAGCCACTGTGCTAAAATATTCTCATTTAATTCTCATCTTTATGTGACAGGTTTTTTTAAAAATCATTTTCTTCTTAACAGATGAAGCACACCATTTGCAATCCACTACTAACTTGGTCTTCCTAAACCAAATCCTCCACGGCAACCTCGGAAACTACCTCTTCCACCTCTTCTGGATGGCCCTGAAGCTTCCGAATCATTTCCATCTTGATAGCCTATAATATTAAAACACACACACAAGAACAACACAAAACAACAATAACAAAGAAATCTTGGGAACAAGGAGACCAGATTTGTTTTTCATAATTCAATGGCATTAATTTAAGGCATTAATGGACAGAGTTCCTAAAAAAAAAAAAAAAGCCAGAATTGACTGATAAATGTTAGACTTTACTAATTTAAATATGGCTATGATGAGAAAAACCCACTGCTTGCTTTGAGGCACAAAACTGAATATGAATAAAAGAAAAAGTGTCACTTAAAAAAAAACACTGAAAATTGCCACAATTGCACCTTTAACTGGATTTCTACTACTTGATTAAATTAATCCTAGGCTTTTATTTACTCCCAATAATCAAAGTACAGACAAGTAGGCACATATAAAGTCTCAATTCCTGTTACACAATTCATTTTTAAATCAACTGAAAACCAACAGAATCGATAAATAGTTCAAGTATAATTTGTCTCCACCTAGGCAAAACCAGATCAATTCCAAACCAAACGGTCAACTAGACAGGAAATAAAGAAACTGAAAATGTTTAGTTTACGCATTTGCAACTATTTACACCTAAAGAGAACGATCAATAAAACTATAAGTCCTACACATGTAATTTATTGAGTACAGTATGCATGTTTTAAAAAGCTATTTAAAAATGAGAGAATTAAAATTAGATTCATAATTATACAAACATTACCCAAACCTTACACTCCTCAATCTGTCAACAATCTATATACCAACAGTTACTTTTATATTCTAAATTACTTATTTGTGCCATTATCATTTAAAAAAACTTCTCAGGGTAACCTCATTTCAAAAAAAATTAAAGCATAACAAAATATTGGACAAACAGGCATTCTTATTCTAGCTTCCATATCTGTTAAGTTCTTCAACGCTTAGCATGCATTTCCATGTTAAGATAATTTCCTCAGATCTTTTGATTCAAATATTCATCTGTTTAATCTGTCCAACCCATTCATTACATTTAATTTTAATCTCTCTACACTTTCCTATAAGTACAAAATGAGTCCTTTTTAAATCTACCTCTTGGTCTTAGCCACACTGTGTAAGGCCTCAGCATCTTTAGTATTTCCTCTGTAGGGGAAAGTGCATGTTACTATAAATGTCTAGTTTCTGTTCTGTATGGAGGTATTACGTGGAAATATCATGAGTGTTACACAGAATGAGTTCTACGCAAACTTATTTTAAGGGAGGGCAGAAACTCCCTATATACTACATAATCTTAAAAATTATCTTTGTTGAAATAAATAGGTTGAAAGGAAGGATAAGACACAAAGTTTAAAATAAATGAACTAAAGCCACACCTTCAACCTAAAAATCTAAAAAAAAAAAAAACTGAATAAAAATGTCATAAAAAAGAGGCACATTATTAACCTTCTATAAAAATATGGACAGTAAGTATACATACCAAATGTCAAAATATATTATCTCTGGGAAGTGAGCAATATAAATTATAAAGTTCGACCATCCTTTGGGCTAACAATTCCATTTTTTTTTTTACTGGCTTTGAAATAAATGTAACAAAATGTGCCTGTTAAATATGGATAATAATAAACAAGTGTTTATAATAAAATAATTTTATTATTTTTAGTCAATAAAGTATTTTAAAATTAAACTTTTTTTTTTTTTAAAGAGAGAAGGACAGTGAAAGAGAGAGATAGGGACAGAGAATTGACTTTTATTAAGTTTTTCACATGGCTTTCATTGCTCTGACACTTAAGTTGTGTACGTGGGTGCTGGGGGGGAGGGTTTGAAGCCATGTACTCTTGCATGCCAGGCAAGTGCTGCAACTGCTGAGCCACCGTTCCAGCCCCAAAATCAAACACTTTTAATGCCATTTTTCATAAAATAACACTAACTGTGCTCGTGTGTATATGTTGCTTGAGATTGAACATGCCAGGCAGACATTCTATCACTGAGTTAGATACCCAGCCCCAACATTATGTATTTTTAAAAGTAATAGATGTTATTCTGGAGGTATGTATATTCTATGTTTTATGCAAGACAGCTGACAACCTCTCCCAATTCTTAAAGATATTTGGTAATAATCTTCAGAAAGTAATGTCTGGTTAAAAGAAACCTCAACATCTTTTTTAAGAAAAGTATTTACCATAAATTTATTTAACAAAGTCAATATATAAGCTTTCAATATATAAAATTCAATTGTTTTTATTACTATCAAACAAAATGAAAATTTTAAGTGATTATGCACCACTAATATCAATGAACAAAGTAACTCCAAATTTTGCTACTCCAAAAAGGCAAGAAAAAATGGTCAAAAGCTGTCAGAATTAATTTTTTCCAAACTCTGGAAATGAATCAAAGGCTTCAGCAACCAGGAAACATTTATTAAAAAAAAAAAAAAAAAGGAGTGATGATGATAGGTTTAAAAAAAAAAAAACTGTGGCATTTTAACTTACCCTGGTCCTATCTCTTGGCAATCCACTTCTAAGCTATTCAAATAGATAACTGTAGATGAATGTTTAAAGCAACATTATTCACAATGACCAAATCCAGGAAACAACCCAAGTGTCCATCAACAGATGAATGGATAAGCAAAATGTTATAAATGCATAAAATGGAATATTGGTCAATCATGAAAAGGAACAGTTCTGATACATGCAACATGTATGAACACTGAAAATGTGAAACTAACTGAAATAAGCTAGGCACAACAGGGCAAATACTGTATTATTCCACTTGTATGAAACATCTAGAACAAGCACATTTCACAGAAAATGTAGAATAGAGGTTACCAGGGACTGGGTATGGGGAGTTAACTGACCTAATATGTACAGCATTTATTCTTGGGTGATGGCTGCAAAACACTTTAATATGCTTAATCTCACGAATTGTACACTTTAAAATAGTTAAAATGGCAAAATTCACTATGGTTCCATAGAAACAGCAGCTGAAATTTTCTCCAAAACTAATAATCAATCTACACATCCAAGAAGCTCAATTCAAAGGAATATAAACCCAAAGAGATCCACACCTATACACACCAAGATAAAACAGCAACAAATGATGCTGGGACAACTGGATATACACGTGCAAAATAATTAAGTTGGACCCTCCTCCTTATTATGTATGAAAATGAACTCAAATGGATCAAATAGAAAAGCTAAAACATACAAAATTATGGGAAGGAAACAGGCAAAAAACTGCAAAGCTTCAGATTAGGCAATGGTTTCTAGATGACACTTTAAAGCTTAAGCAACAAAAGAAAAAAAAAAGAAACTGAATTGCAGAAAAATTTCAACTTCTATGCCTCAAAAGACAAAAGATGAAGATAACCCAAAAGGTGAGGAAATATTTACAAATCATGTATCTGATGACACATTGAGAATATGTACATAACTCTCAGAACAACAACAAAAACAAAAAAAAAAAAGACTCAATTGTTAAAATGGACAAAGGATCTGAAAAGGTATCTCTCCAAAGATATACAAATGGCCAATAAGCACACTAAAAAGCTGTTCAACATTAATCATCACAAATGCAAATCATGCCCACTAGGATGGCTATAATCAAAAAGACAACAATCAGTATTGGTGAGGATGTGGAGAAACTGGAACTCTCTCATACACTGAGAGTGGAAATGTAAAATGATGCAAGTGCTATGGAAAACAATTTATTTGGTGGTTCCTCAAAATATTAAACATAAGAGTTGCCCTAAGACACCATGTGTTTACACAAACACTTGTACACAAATGTTTATAGCAAAATTAGTCATGGTAGCCAAAAATAGAAGCAACCCAAATGTCCTTCAGTTGAATAAGCAAAATGTGATACATCCACATATGGGCTATTATTCAACCGTAAAAATATGAAGTACACTTTACCATGAATCTTGAAAACATTATGCTAAGTAAAAAAAGCCAGACACACAAGACCACATATTAGAAGATTTCATTTACATGAAATATCCAGCATCATCAAATCCATAGAAACAGAAAGTAGACTAGGGAATATGAGGAGAGGGGCAAATGAGACTAAGTGCTAAACAGGTATAGGACTTCTTCTGTGGGAGAAGGAAAATGTTCTGGAAATAGTGATGATAGTTGTGCAACAGAGCAAATATATTTAAAACCTTTGGTGTGTATACTTTAAAAGGGTGTTATACAAAATGTTAGCTCAATAAAAATGTTATACATCACAACATTTCAAAAGCTCAAGTACAGGAATATGTTTAAGAATTCCACAGGGAAAACTACAAAATATGAGTAGAAAACATCAAAGGCCTCAATAAATGGGGAAATTTATGGATTGGAAGACAGACTTTCACAAAAATGGCAATTCTCCCAAATAAATCCACAGATTCAGTGCAATCCCAAGAGATGTCCCATTAAGTTTTTGCTATGGTTTGAATGTCTGTGTCCCTCCAAAATTCATAGTCAAATCCTAACTCCCAAGGTGGTGAGACAGAAGGTAGGAGCCTTTGGAGAAGTAATTAGGTCATGAAGACTCATAAGCAGAATTAATGTTCTTATAAAAGAAGCCCCAAAGAGCTATTGTCCTCATTTCACCAGGTAAGGACACAGAGAGGGAAGGCATCAAATCTGCTGGTACCCTGATCTTGAACTTCTCAGCCTCCAAACTGTGAGAAATAAATTTCTTATTTACAAGTTACCCTATTGTGGGGTATTTTGTTACAGCAGTCCAAGTTTTTCTTTTTTCTAAAAATAGCAAAGGACTAAAAAACAACCCAAGGAATCATAAAAAGCAACAAATTTGGAAAACTTATACAACCAGTCACCAGGATCTATCATGAAACACTGTAGTTACATTACATAGCAATGTGCAAAACTGGAGAAACTGATCACTTAAATGGTTAAGGACAAAAGCAGCCCTGTAGTGCAGAGTGGAAAAGACAGTCTTTCCAATAAGTGATACTAGGTCAACTGAATATCAACTCATATGGGAAAAAATTTTTGATTTTTATATAAAAATAAATTCCAAATTACAACCTGAATGTGAAAGCTAAATATATACAGATCTAAAAGGAAAATATAAGAATACCTTCATGACCTTAGCAGCAGCAAAGAGTTCTTAAAACAGGACTACAAAAAGAAAGGCATTAACCATAAAGATAGTACACCGGGGGCTGAAGTGGTGGTTCAGTGGTTATAGCGCTTGTCTGGCATGCGCAAGTACTCGAGTTCAAACCCCAGCACCACATACACAACAAAATCTCAGAGCAATGAAAGCCATGTGAAAAACTAAATAAAAATTGATTGTCTCCTCTTTAAAAAAAAAATGATAGAACACTGTATGTGCTTGATTACAATGAATAATTTCTATTTCACTAACAGACCCACAATATAAATGTCATACGGGAATTATCTGTACTATTCTTGAAACTCTTCTGTAGGTTTTGTATCATTTAAAAATAAAAAGGTAAAAATAAAGATGCCCAATAGAAAATGGATATGAGACTCAGGAACTTCACAAAAGATGCTGTCCAAATGGCCAATAAACATATGCAGCGCTCCATATTTCATTAGTATGTCAAATTTTCAAATTAAAACCACAATGGGGGGCTGGAGCGGTGGCTCAGAGGTTTCAGCCCTTGCCTGGCAAGTACGAGGACCCAGGTTTAAACCCCAGCACCACGTACACAACTAAATGTTAGAGCAACGAAGGCCATGTGAAAAACTAAATAAAGTTGTTTCTCTCTTTCTCTGTCTCTCACTCTCTCTTTAAAAAAACATAAAAAACAAAACAAAACAAAAAACACAATGGGATACATGTAGCTAAACTTTAAGATGAAAGAAAAGAAAATGCCAAGTGCACTGCTGAGGATGTGGGAGTGTATCTCAGTATGAACACCGAAAACATGATAGTAGATATTCAAAGCTAAAAATAAACACAGCCTGTGACCTATTAATGTGTACCAACGTCATCAAAATATAAGCAACACTTTTCTAATAGCCCAAAATTAGAAGTAAACCAAATATTCATAACTGGAAAAACAGTAGAAAATAAAGAGTTTTATACAGGGGCTGGAGATGTAGCTCAGAGGTTGAGGGCTTGCCTGGCATGCACAACGACCTGGATTCAATCTCCAGTCTCACATGCACAACTAAGTAGAGGAAAAACAAAAACCAGATGAAAAAATAAACTCTCATTAAAAAAGAATACTATACAGCAATGACAATGTTCTACAACTGTAACCAATATCAGTGAATTTCACAAATACCTTAAGCCAGACACTAAATAGAATGTATCCTATGATTCCTTTTATATTGAGTACAAAAATAGACAAAATTAATCTATACTGCTAGAAGTCGTAACAGAGGTAAAACCTTCTGGGAATGAAAGAGGGCTTTTGACTAGTAACTTTTTGCTAGTAACTTCTGTATCTTGACCTAAATGCTGATGAATACTATTGAGTTTGGTTTACAAAAAAATCACTGCACTATTACATGTCATACTTCAACATAAATATGTATTTACTAAGTGACCAATAATATGCTAATTTCCTACACTCAAATGTATGTCTACAATGAACTGGAATCAGAATGCCCTGTAAAACCACTATGTTCCTGCTTGCTAATCACCCAAGTACACAGAACTGCAAGTGGCTTTTGACTGCCTCACTTAAATATAAATTAAACTGACAAGTTAAAATAAATGTAAAAGGAAGATTAGTCACTGTACTCCAGAAGTTTTTAAAACATGGGCAATGTTTTCTACTTAGTGTCAAAAACTGCTTAAAAAAATGCTAAAAATAAAACCTGCTTTATCTTAAACTTCTGTTCCACCAAATTCCTTGTCCTAAGACTCAATTTAGAAAACAGTCCTCTCTCATTCTGAAATCCACAACTACTAGTTTTATTACGAAGGGGCCACCATTCAGCCAGCTAACAATCTAATGGGTAAAAGGATGCTCCCAAGTTGCAACAAACACTCTGACGTATCTGACTACCATATAGTTCCAAAACATAGGCCCTTCAATCATAGATTAATACATCTGTACCAATTTTATACTAAGTTCACTATGATTTTTGTGATTTTATTGTTCCTGTTTCAACATCTCTCCACATATAATTGAAAATTAAACATTTTTATACCATTTAACCTCAAATTCATTAGAGGTAGAATTAGTGGAGTTTAGTAAACTATTGCCATACTTGAACTAAAAATAATCTATAATTTCCTCCATCCCCCAAATTTCCACTGACTGATATTCAGAGACAAACACATCTCCTGTTCATTTGAAATGTGACTGATAGCAATTTATAACATCCCTCTTTGTAATTTATAACACATTCTTGAAGTCTCAGGAAATAAATATCCAGTGATATTAAAAAGTGGAAAAGGGGGGAAAAAACTGAAAACATATGCCAATGTATTTTTCTTCAAAGGTTTTCATTACCAGAATTTTTATTTCACATCTTCTAAAATCAGCTTTGTCAGTTTAGTATCTGCCTCAAGTACAAATTGTTCTACAACATGGTCCTTACCGCCTCTCTTGGAAAACCCTCTGTTCCGTGTTTGATTGTCTTCACATTCATTATTAGACTCTTGAATAAAAATTTAAGATGTGAATAGCATCCGAATAATTACCTTTAAAAACATAATATCTAAACTACACTGTCACAGATAAATTAGTATAAAACAAATATTTTCATAAACATTTTAATTCTTGAAATAACTTTAATAATGGAAATTTACATTTTAATGTCTCTAAATATTAAGTATATAATTGAAAATCCACTATTTTCCAAGTTCATTCTAGGCAAAACAGAAATAAGGATTTCATAAATGTCAGTTTAACTAAATATTTCATGGTTATCTGAACTATTAACTTATCAAGTGATTCTTAAATGTGAATCACAGACCAACAGAAATACATGACTATTCTATTTGATGATATATTTTTCTGTAATTTACTGTAGCTGAGATACTGGCTTTTCTGTTTTTAATGACATTAATAAGTGATGACACCAGGGGTTTTTGCTTTTTTTTTATTTTTTAAACAATGCTATGAGGCTGCCTAAGAGTCACCAGGAGAGTTGGTTAAAAATAAATGCCCATGGGGCTGGAGCGGTGGCTCAGCAATTACAGCACTTAGCCAACATGCATAAGGAGTTGGGTTCAAACCCCAGCACCACGTACACAACTAAGTGTCAGAGAAACAAAAACCAGGTGAAAAACTAAATTAAAAAATTGATTCTCTCTCTCACTGTCCCTCTCTCTTTAAAAAAAAATAAAATAAAATAAAATAAATGCCCAGGCCCTACTCCCAGAGTTTATTCTAAAAATGTAAAATAATAAGGAATGAATAATTTTTTAAAATTTAAAAGCTCTATGTTACTAATATAACTTTAAGCTTTTCTGATGATTCCAACAAAGTCATATGTGAGAATTAGATATGGTTTCAAGAAATCTTTGTACATGTCATTAATGTTTAATACCTAAGAACTTTAACAGTAATGACATCAAGTAACCAAATAGCTTACAGATAATCAGCTAAATTTCTGTGTAAAAGCACCCATATATCTAATAATGTTTAATTTTACCAAAAATAATGACCCAAAGAGGTTTTGTTGCAGGCTCTTATTTGAGCTGTAGACAACTGACAAATATTCCTGAAAAGTCACGTAACAGGGTAATTCTTCAACAAGATTCAATGTAAGGGAGCTGAGCAGGAAATGAAGAATTTTAGGGGGAAAAAAAAAAGCTGGCACTGAAATAATGATGATAGATGATGACAGGTAACATTTACTGCCTTAAAGAAAAAGTTCTATTGATTAATTGGGAATCTGGCAAGAACAAAAGAGCCTTACATTATTCTTTATCAATTATTCCCATAAAACAAACATACAGTTATGCTGGGAAGTAAAACAGAATAGTGACCTGTAGAGAACTTGGACAAAGGGCACATGGAAACCCTCTGTACTATTTTGGCAACTTCTTGTGAATCAAAATATTTCAAAACTAAGTTACAACAAGAAAATCTCTGTAAAACTAGAAAATAAAGCCAAGAACAAAAAAATAAGACAATGATCACAAGATTAGTTATAACCTATCAATCACATAAAAATAGTAACAAAGAATATGTGCACAGCATTGTTCTAAATGCATTGTATGTATTAACCACTTATTTAATTTTTGAGATACGGTCTTGCTACAGTGCCTAGGCAAGCCTTGAACTCCCAGGCTCAAACAGTCCTGTCTCAGCCTCCAAGTGCACACCACCACATCTGTCGGGGGTTTTTTGTGTTTGTTTTGTTCTGCAGTGCTGGGGGATCAAACACAGGGTAGTTAGTACACATGCTAGGCAAGCACTCTACCATGATCTACATCCAGCCCTGTCTCATGCTTTAAATTCTCACAAAAGTTTGTGAAGTAGGTGGAATCCTCATTTTATACATAGGAAAAAGGTTCAATACCTTTTTCAAGGTAATACAACTGCCACAAGCAGGATCTGGGTCTCAAAGCTAGGGTTTCTGACTCTAAAACTCCTTATCACTACACTATTCCAGCTCAGGAAAACTAGAGAACAGGGGTGAAATAGCCACTAAACACAATTTATTCCCAAGTAAGAACTTCTACCATGATCTCCTCCTGACCTTGTCAATACCTGTGAGAACAAAACACTACAAACCATATGTTACTATTTTTTTCTTCTAGGGAAACCATGAATGAACAGAGAAGAAAGTGAACCAAAGTGAAGAAAGAAGACCACTGTGGAAAAAAGTAATTCTCTCAAGTCTGAAACAGGAATTTATGCTCATCAATTCTCTGACATCTCTAGGAAGGAGTAAACTGGAATAACTGGAAGGTATTTGGATAAATGGAAATAATGTTAAATATTAAATGGATTAAAAGTTGGGAGGTTAGAACAGAAACAGTAGAAATGGAGATTAAAAATCATGTTCTTTTTCTCATAACTACTACTTCTATGTTATGTGTGCTTTCAATTGAATTGGAAAGGAAAAAAAGCAAAGATAAGTAGAGAAAATGAGAATAGAAATAGTTTGGGGAAACCATCTTAACTCATATACTAAAATTCAACCTTATTTCATAACAGTTTGAATGTGAGCAGGTCAGGTCTTGGCTTTGACTTTGATAATCAAAGAATATAATATGATCAAGCCTCAAACTTTTTTTTTTTTCCTGGTGCTGAGGATCAAACCCTGGGCTTCATGCATGCTAGGCAAGCACTTTACCACTGAGCTACATAATCAGCTCAAGCTTCAAACATTTAATGAAGAAAAAGAGATGACATCAAGTATTTACCACAAGTGTATCTGGTGTATCGAGTTTTGTGTTTTCACATGAATTCTCACTTAGTCTGCCTAATAAACTATAAAATGGATAATCTCCATTCTATAGAACATAATACTGTGGCTTAAAGACATTTGTTCTACTGTCATTCAATCAGCAGAGAGCAGAGCACTCCAAATTGTATTATGCTATAAAGATTCCACAGATCAATGGTTATCAAGCAAAGGAGGCATCAGGATCACCAGGGATGCCTTTTAAACATAAGTTCCAAAGCCTGACCCAAATCTTTACAATCAGTTTTAGGAAAGCAATGTTTATTATGGTAGTCTATCTTCTGGTAACATTATTCAACTCTCAATATTTCCCCAAACCAGAGTGTCAGTACCTTTGACCAAAAAAAAAAAAGCGTGTGGGGATACCAGGGATTAAACCTAAGAGTGCTTAACCACTAAGCCATGTCCCCAGCATTTTTTATTTTGAGACAGTATCTAGCTAAGTTGTTTAGGGCCTCACTAAGCTGCTGGGGCTGGCTGTAATTTATGATCCCCCTCCCCACCCCCCTCAGCCTCTTAAACTGCTGGGATTACAGGAGCACGCCACCACACCCAGTCAAAATTTTTTTTAACTTGAGCAGTGATTCACATTCTTTAAAATCTTTCTTAAAGACTTACTTGAGTGTGAGTAATTCCAAACTGTATTTACATACAGAGTGGAATTGTTCCTTTCTACTATCTATCCTCTTTTTTCTAAACATAGCACAGCATCAAAGAGTTGTATCTCCTAATTAAGGTAAGTAGCAATAGGATAAATTAGTATGCGGAATTATCTACAAACCAATATCATCTTTGGCTAGGTCCCCAGACGTAGCTGCTTCATAAAACTGGTTTTAAATGAACTAAAACTGGTCCAAATTAAAATACTTAATTTCTCTTTAGTGTGTGCTCTTGACATTACATTTTTTTAAAATCACTACAAAAACAATAAACTTACCTTTCCAGAAACCAGAGCTATCACCTTCTTCAAATTTGTTATTTGAAAAACCTAAACAACATATAAAATGAAATATGCAAACTTCTGAAAGCAATTTCCTGTAACTCTGTGGTTAAAAACAATAAAATTACCTTTCAGAGACTAGTTATGGTGCCCCTTTAAAATAAAATAAACATATACAATTATGTATATAGATGGTACTAAGATTTTTTTTTCCTTGTGTCAATTTATCAGCTCTATTCTCTTAAGATCAAAAACAACTTCCTTTTCAGCCAATTTTATATTACATCAAATGTCCTATACTCCTCTGTATGTACATGGCAAGACAGGGGTATACGTCAGTATAACATCTACATATTTACTATTCAAAATGCCAAAAATTTTTGTATTTTACAAATTAACTCACAATCTCTTCATCTGCCAAAGGACAACTAAATTATAATCCAATAAATGATACTTTTTCCCTTTCTCAGTAAAATGGAAATCCTGTTAAATTTCTTTTAGTTTACCATTTAACCACAACAAAAGTCATCAAAATCTATTTTCAAATTTGTCATTTCACAAACACATATATCTAAGATTTACGAATCTCTGGAGCCTATAAGCCTGTCTCTAAAATTAACTTTAAGAACATTCATCAGGGGCAGTGGCTCAGTGGTTCAAGCACTTGCCTAGCATGCACAAGGACCAGGGTTCAAATCCCAGCATCATATACACAATTAAGTGTGTAGGAGAAACAAGGGCCAGATGATAAAATAAATACAACTGATTCTCTCTCTTCCGTTCTCCTTCTCTTTAAAAAGAATTCATCAATAATCTTCCATAAAATTAAAAACTGTTAAGTCTTTAATAAAAGTATCCTTAATGCAAAGATACTTAAGGAGCTAGGCATCATGCCACATGCTTATAGTTCCAGCTACTTGAGAGGCTGAGGGAACAGGCTCATCACTTGAGCCCACGATTTAGAGATCAGCCTGGGCAACATAGTAAGATCCCCATCTCAAAAAAGTAAAAAAAGATAAATACCTTCGAATTAAATGTCAATAATGGAATGCTTGACTGTCAGTCAGTATTTAAATTTTAAATACTTAAGAATATTACACTTAGGCTTTCATTAATAAATGAACTAACTAACCACTATGTGGATTGCTAGCTGTTCAACTATACAAAAATTGTGTATGAGAGTGAAAGTGTTGAGTGTGAGTGTGTGTGAGAATGTGTGTGTTTGTGTGTAGTCACTTAATATCATTAAACAAATTCTAAGATCTCTTCTAGCAGGAAAATTCCATGAAAATTTAATATGCAATTAGTATATAAAAGCAGGTACCCTATAACCTTGCTGTATGATTGAATAACAAAACAATTTTTCTTTGAATAGATGTATTATTTCAAAATATATAAAATTATCTCAGGCAGGAAAAGTGGCTCAGCAGCAGAGTGCTTGCTTGGCATGTGCGAGTACCTGGGTTCAAACCCCAGCACCACACACACAACTATCAGAAAAACAAAAACCAGATAAAAAAAATTGTCTCCCACTTTCTCTCTCTTTAAAAAAAGATAATCAATCTCTAGAAAAAAACATAGTCCCACTTAGATTCAAATTCTAAGTTTTAAGTTCTTTCATTCATTTAAATATTTGAAATCTCTGAAGATGCTGAGAAAAGACTATATTTTACTGCCCTCTACAACTTACAGCTGCTGTTTTCTCCTCATTCTTCCTGTCCCTAAGAGTCAGTGCAAAGCTTCTAAAATCTTAGGAAAGTCGTCTACCTACACATTATTAGACCTACCCTAAACCCTGCCTGAATTATAATTTTTAAGTTCTTAAGGAAAATGTAATTTGAAAGTTTCTACTGGTTCCTGGCTCAACTAAAGATGGGTACTCAAATTCACCTACTGATGCATGCTAGAAGATATTGAGTATAAAGAACTGGAATTCATGAATGGCATGAATCTAATAGGATGCTGCAGCAAGGAGCATGGCTATTTAAGGGAGAGGGGGAAGGCAAAAGTAACAGCGTAAATGCCCAAAGCAGCATAAACTGCTACTTTATAAACCATGACTAGGAAAGGGAAAGCACTACTTCCTTGTGAGTCTTATAAATCCTTGAGAAAGGCACATACCTTCTATGTATATTAAAGGGAAATATGAACCAAAATACTAAAAATTTTGAAGTTAACTTAAGTTTTTATTGTTAAGACATCATAAGCAAGTTCTTACCTCTGTTTCCAAAACCCTTTCCAACTCCAAAAGTGCCTACTGCAGGTGTATTCTCTCTTTTATTAGACTCGCCAGCATCTGAAAAGTTCAGACAGTCATACTCTAACATAAAATTATTAATTGCATTATCAAAAACTAGGGATGAAGGGCTGGAGAAGTAGCTCAGCAGTTACAGCTCTTGCCTAGCATGTGCAAAGACGTGAGTTCAAACCCCAGCACCATGTACACAACCAAGTGTTGTAAAGTTAAAATTAGGGACTACTTAAGAAAAGCAGCTATGAATACTACCCAACTTCACATTTCGTTTCTCATTGCTATCCATTTATATTAACCTTTGCAGCTTTATTTTCCATTACATAATTCTGAACCAACATTTATTTCGCACCAAGTAACTTCCCCTACTGCACATTGTCAATCTCTCATATAGTGCACCTTCACAAATGCTATTTGTTCGGAATCAAATTCCTTGCTTTACTACTCTATCAGAATTCTTTGCACCCTTACTGGGCACAGTAGTGTATCTCTTTAATTCCAGCAGCTCAGGAGGCTGAAGCAGGAGGATTGCACATTCAAAGAAAGCCTTTGCAACTCAGTGAGGCACTAAGCAAGTTAGCAAGATTGTCTCAAAATAAAAAACAGAAAGGTTTAGGGACATGACTCAGTGGTCAAGCAACCCTGAGCTCAATTCCAGGCATTAAAAAAAAATTTCTCTTCACTCTTCAGAAGATCAGTTTTTCTGTAAAGTCCTTCAGCACTCCAGTCATAATCCTCCTTCCACATTCCAAATAGCATACAATTCTGTACCTCTTTTTAGTAGTATTTCTTTCCACGTGTTTCTCTACCACTAAATTAAGAGCCTTAGCCAATTATTGTGACACACATGTAGTTCCAGCTACTCAGGAGGCTGAGGCAAGAGGACATTTGAGACCAGTCTGAGCAACACAGCAAGCAATAACTGGTCTCAAAAGCAACAACCACCACCTAAGGAAACACATGCAATGTCAGCACAGAAGAAGAGAGAGGAAGTAAGAAAATAACAAGAGGAAGAAAGAAGGAATAGCAGAAACTGCCAAAACAACATAAACTGACACTCTAAAATATCACTGGGGGACTGGAGCGGTTGGTCAGTGGTTAGAATGCTTGCCTGGCACGCACAAGGGCTGGAGTTGAAACCCCAGCACCACATACACAACAAAGTGTCAGAGAAACAAAAGACAGGAAAAAAATAAATAAAACTGATTCTCTTTCTTAAAAATAAATAAATTATTATCATGGGGAAAAATTTAAACATTCCCTGTGATTCTCATAAATTGTTTTGCCTATCTCTACAATACTCTGAAATTCCTAAAACCATGCACAAACTTGCATAGGCCCAACTAAGAGTATTTCATTACACTTGAGGGTAAATCTAATTTTCAGAATTTATATATATATATATATATATATATATATATATATATATATATTATTTCATCAGAAGCTTGTTGGATTGTTCAACAAATAAATTTCTGAATAAAATTAAGAAAGTATTTCATTAGATCTTAACGATGTGTGTGATTCAAGAAGTTAAAGATGCTTAGCCATACTTCACAGAGCATGAAAAGTGAATCAATATTATTTTAAATCAACTTTAAAAACATATTAAAAGGAGTGTACAAGTCTTACTCAGAAAAATTATCAGAGATTGAAACAGTATGCCAAACAAATCATAAGGAAAAGTCATAGGTCTAAGAATTTCTGAGTATGTATGTACTATAACGATAACTTTTTGAAGTACTGATATTCAACAGAGTTCCAGATCAGCAATTTAATGTGTATTTCAACCTAAAACATATGAATTGTGACAAAAATTATCTTAATGGTGGTTTTGTCGCTGAAAAAGACTATTCAACATTTAGAAGTCTACATTAGAAAAGTATCAAGTAAACTTTTTAAAATTAGGATTTTAAGGAGCTGGAGAGGTGGCTCGGTTGTTATGGTGCTTGCCTTGCATGTGTAAAGACACAAGTACGAACCTCAGCACCATGTACACAACTAATTATCGGAGCAATGAAAGTCACATGAAGAACTAAATAGATTCTCTCTCTCACCGACCTTCTCTCTTTAAAAAAAAAAATTAGGATTTTAAAATATAAACAAATAGTAAATATTCTCAAGTGTACTATTAAAGTATTTATTATTTCTATTGTTAATAACAAAGCCTACATTTGAAACTCTTGGCACAATTACATGATCTGAATCAGCATATCTTGACATGCAGGTTTTAAAAACAAGACATATATGTACATTTGAAAAATAAATTGTCAATTAGAAGGAACATATCCAAATGTAAAATTCAAATTTGTGTTCATTGTATCTAAACAGAAGCTAAATTTTCCAAATGTCAAATGAAATACCACATGAAAAACTAAATAAAAATTCTCTCTCTCTCTCTCACTGTCCCTCTCTTTAAAAATAAATAAATAAATTTAAGGATAAGTGCATATTTAAACTTACTAAACAGTCCTAACTAGGGAATCCCCCCTAAAAGTCTTTTATTTTTTGGTTCTGTGGATTGAACCCAGTGTTGCTCTACCACTGCTGCATCCCCAGCCCTTTTTTTTATTTTCAGACAGTGTCTTGCTAAGTTGTTCGGGCTATACTAAAGCTTACAATCCTACCTCAGCCTCCTAAGTCACTGAGATCACAGGCATGCACTACCATGTCCAGCAAATCATACAGATTTGTAGTTTGAGGTTCTAATTATGTTACTGTACTATAAAAAATATGATTTAGAATATCAAGACTGAAAAATGGATTATTGGAAGGTATTTTGCTATGTTATTAGCTATCAAATCAAATGTTACTAGTTCTAAAAGTAAAATTTAAGAATCCAAGCTTGGGAAAATAACATTATAACTTTAATACTAATCAACTAACAGAAATGTTTTCCATAATGCCTTTTCTTAAAAAACATAAAATTCAAGAGGCTGAAGCAGTGGCTCACCAGTTAGAACACTTGCCTGGCATGTGCAAGGACCCCGTTCAAAGCCCTGCACCACATACACAAGAGTGCGTCAGAAAAACAAAAACCAGATGAAATAATAAAATTGATCCTCTCTCTCACACACTCTTACCCTTAAAAACATATATATATACACACACACATACTCAAGAAAGAATCTTCCTCATCCTAAACTATAAAGCTTTTCACATACATTTTCCCAATGATAATTGTAAGAAATCAATACTCGTGAAGAAATTAAACAGCTCTGTGAAGTATCTGTCCAACCAATCTATCTGTTCAATTAATCTGACCAGTCAACTTATCTATGCCCTATTCTACTATTACAAAGAAGTAAAACAGGGGCTGGAGTGGTGGCTTGGAGGTTACTGCCCTTGCCTGGCGTGCACGAGTATGCGAGTTCAAACTCCAGCACCACATACACAACAAAGTCTTGGAGCAACAAAAGCCACATGAAAAACTAAATTGATTCTTTAAAAAAAAAGTAAAACAATAAAAGAACATTAGCATTTCAAGAAATGATTAACTCATTATCCCAAAAAACAATAATACATTGAGTTATAACAGACTGAGCTTTGTACCAGTCATGAAAGCCTCTATTCTATTATCTAAAAGTTCAGGAGATTAAAGAAAGACAAAGATACTTACCTCTATTTCCCAAACTCCTCCCTGAGGCAAATCCACTTCTCATGAAATGATCTCTTCGAGAAGGTCCATCATCCATTTCTAAAGCAAGTAACATTTTTGAAAGAAGTCAAATAGTAAAGTATCTGGGTTGTATGCAAAGTTTAAGTCTCTTGATGTGTCACAATACAGCAAAAGAGGAATTTTATATAGCAGTAAGAAAGAAGATAAAGAACCTGGAAGAAACAGTGACTAAGAATATGAGTAACATTCCAAAAGAAAAACAAATGGTGACTAAATATTAATTATAATTAAATAACTGGAAATCAAAATGAGGAAATAGCAAATTTTCAACCACAGGATTGATGGGCAAATGGTTTGAATTTGTTAATCCCCAGAATATTCAAGGACATAGGTAAAACAAACATAAATCACACACTGCATTTAGACTATAAATTGAATCAATCTTGACCCTGCTGAATTAAAGGCAATAGTAGCTTCAAAAGCTCTCAGATTTTTATATAAAGAGCTCAAAGCCAATTTAAGAGAATCCATTTATTCAAATTCTAACTGCTGAATATTCAATTTTAGCATCATTAAGGAGTAGCCTAGCTTTTAGCAAGAGGAGAACATGGAAGGTGACATTACAAAGACAAGACAGAAAACCTAACAATTCTGCAGTTTTCTAATGTTTGCCAGGTTCTCCCGATATATAAAATATAAGAAAACCCACATCTCAGCTGGCTCAAATTTTAAAGCTATGCCATTTAATACAGTAGTTAATAGTTTACATGTGACTATTTAATTCAAAATTAATTTAAATTATGGAACTTAAAATTCAGTTCCTCAGTTGCACTAGCACATTTCAATTGCTCAACAGCCAAATAGCTTGTAGCTATCATACAGAACAGTGCAAATGGACTCTATGTCAATCATTACAAAAAGATCTAATAGTCAGGAGCAGTGGCACATGCCTGTGATCCCAGCAGCTTGGGAGGCAGACACAGGATGAACACAAATTCAAATTTAGGCTCAGCAACTTAGTGAGGCCCTAATAAACTTAGCAAGCAAGACCCTGCCTCAAAATAAGAAATAAAAATAAAAAGGGCTCAGGATGTGGCTCAGTGGTTAAACACACCTGGGTACAATTCCTGATATATCAATGAACAGTATTATCTAATGAACAGTATTATTCTAAGATAGGTAGTCCCCAAGAATAAAAACATCAACAGGAAAAGTGATAAGGTGTTCACTCTCACTTCCATTTTCAATAGATGTGTAAAGCACACTTCAGTACAACAGTACTCAACATAAGAAAGTAACTCAGGTATAAGAAATGACAAATCAGTTGGGCACAGTGGTACACTCCTGTAATACCAACTACTTAGGAAGCTGAGGTAGGAAGATGGCAAGTTCAAGGCCAGACTGGACAAGATTCTGTCTCAAAATAAAATAAAAAATTATTTAGGATGTGGTTCAGTAGTAGAGTTTCTGCCCCTAGCATGCATAAGACACTGATTCAACCCTAATACTGTGAGAGAGAGAGAGAGAGAAAGACAAATCAACAGTTGTTTTAGGATCAAGAAACAGATTAAAGTATTCTTTACTCAAAAACTTAAGTTTCTGAATTCACATCCCAAGATTTCTCCTACTTGTTGGCATTTATATCATTTAGCTATTATTGACCTTCTCCCTCATTTCCCATAATTGTAACTCATATATCTGACTAATTTTGCACTTAGGAATCATGTGACATATGGCCATTTAACTCTAGACTTCTCCCAACTTCTCAACAAAAATGCAATTTGGCTAAAATTAGTATTATCACAGAAATAAGTGTGGAAAGAGATATTTCATAATAATAGCATTGAATTTTGTGTTCTGACACCTCACTCCCTCATCTCAAGCAGATTTAATTAAACTTGTGCTATCTTGTACTATGTCGTTAGGAAAGGTGTCACAGTGTGAAGGCTTTCTAAACAATGTAGTTGCTAAACAAAAATGCCTATAACAGAAAAACCTTAACCATATTTGGCATATTTTGAAGAGAACTTGATATGGTTACTTTCTTGATTATCTGAATGTAACAGTTTTAAGAAACTGTCAACCATGTCTGGAGAGAAAAGCAAATTTTTATTATATATACATAAGCATGTAAGATCCTAAAAGCTTTAGAAGTATTGAGAAAAGTAGTCATATACAAAGGGTCAGGACTAAGAATATCAAACTTCTTAACACCATCACTAGAATTTCACACACCATCAAGCAATATAAGATCTACGGTGAGGGGATGAAGCAGTGGCTTGGCGGTTACAGCAATTACCTGGCATGCAAGAGTACACAGGTTCAAACCCCAGCACCCAGGTACACAACTAAGTGTCAGAGCAATGAAGGCCATGTGAAAAACTCAATAAAAATTGATTCTCTCTGTCTCTCTCTCACTGTCCTTCTCTCTTAAAAAAAAAAAACCTATGGTGAAAGTTTCCAAGCTAAGATTCTGCCCTTATACTATCAATGAAGTGTTATGGTTAAGTAAGACATTTTTAATTTCTTTTCTCAATTAACTGCTGGGGTGGAGGGTTCAAGAGAGAACACACACAAGATCCAGAGAAAATGGAATGGGAGAGAGAAGCCAATCTATAGGAGGGCAGCTAGATGGAGGATTCAAAGATGAGGAATTTTTTAAAAGAGGAAATTGACAGAAGACATTATATGGTAGAAACTGAACAGGTGTTTGTGCTTCTGGCAGAGAATCTGGGAATGAATTAGCAATAGGAACACAGAATATCAAGCTAACAAAACAAGGTGAGAATTAACTCTAGCAAAAACAGAAGGTTGAATAAAGGAAATGAAACCATAATTATTTAGCTCAAAAGTGGATGATATATACACAGATATAAAAGGTGAATATAGATATTTAATAAAATGTATGATGACATGAGTATGGGAAGGGAAGAAGTGTGAGAGAGGTGTATGAGGAAAGGAGAGAAGCTAAATACCTTCTATATTAGGAAGTCAAAAGACAAATGAGAAAGGGGGCTAAACATTTTTCATTATAAACTATAAAACAAGCCAGGCATGGTGGCGCATGCCTGCCTGTAATCCCAACGACTCAGGAGGCTGAGGCAGCAGGATCACAAGTTCAAAGACAGCCTCAGCAACTTAGCAAGGCCCTAACCAACTTAGTGAGATCCTGTCTAAAATAAGAAAGGGCTGGGGATTAATACAATTATATGTGGGAATATATGTAGAGATCTAAAAACTCAAAGTCAATGAACTGTCAACAGAGGCTAAACCTGCAAATAAAGATTTCAGATAAATTTTTCTACCTCATTTTTGGGCAATAAATAAATACACTAGGTATCAGTTTAGTATACATTCATTTGCCTGATGTATTAGGTAATAAAACCTATTCGACTGATTTTGATTCTAAATATTCACAGAACTACAGGTAAGAAATATCTTGGCTTTTAATTGGTGCTTATTTCAATCTCAATTTCTGAAAGTAGTATCTCAATTTCATAGAATTTTGTGAACTCAAATTCACAAAAAGTACAATGGTGGTTGTCAGGAGCTGCAGAGAGGAGCTGAATGGGAAGTTGTTTTATAATGAGTCCTGAATTTCAGTTTGGGAAGATGAAAAAGTTCTGGAGGTGGATGATGTGTGGTGGTTGCACAGAAATGTAAAGGTAGTTCAGTGGTTAAAATGGTAAATGTTATGTATATTTCACAATAAAAAATTATCTCAATATAGTAACAATCACATTTGCACCTTCTTTGAACTTCAACAAAGTGAAAGATGACTGCTGTGAATTTAACTTCCTAAGTCCTTCTAAAGAGTGGGCAATGCAGATGGAAGCACGGGGTAAGGGGTAGCCCAGGTGGAAAAAAGTTCAGAGAAGGGATTTGAGAGCAGCAGGAAGGATAGGGCTCCTTTATCTTAACACTCATTTCTTTTATTCTCTTAGGATCTTTCCTAAACTAGTTTTTTCAAAGAAACTCATATCATTTTTTTTAAGAGAGAAGGACAGTGAGGGGGGAGAGAGAGAGGGAATCAATTTTTATTGAGTTTTTCACATTCACATGGCTTTCGTTGCTCTGACACTTAGTTGTGTATGTGGGTGCTGGGGTTTGAACCTGTGTACTTGCGCATGCCGGGCAAGCCCAATAACTGCCAAGCCACCGCTCCAGCCCCCAACTCATGATATCTTAATGACACTGCAGATGTGGCTTGACCAATTATTAGTGTGGGCAGATACCATCACTGGAACCTGCTTCAACAACTTTACATATAATACACAACATCCTTCTCCTCTATGTGAGAAACCCTGACAACGTACTAGCAACCTGGAAGCTAAACATGCAGCTTCCAGGTTAAGCGATCCACTAAATTCAGTAATACAGTTTAACACTACACTTTCTCTTCTCTTCCCTACTTTAGCTAGAATTGTCCCCATCCCCAAATATCCAATTTAGAATGAATTCTCACTAGAAATTTTAAAAACACCCTCTATAAAGATGTTCATTGGGGCTGGAGCATGTTATGCACGAGTACGCTGGTTTGAACCCAGCACCACGTACACAACAAAGTCTTAGAGCACTGAAAGCCACATGAAAACTAAATAAAATTGGTTCTCTCTTTCTCTCTCACTGTCCCTCTTAAAAAAAAAAAATGTTCTTCATTCTGGCTCCTTATTCACTAAATGAAATCCTTAAAGATAGCTTAACTTTTTTTTGCATTAACACATACCTGATGATGAAGTTGAAGTCCTGTTAAAAGTGTCTCCATTTGCTCCAGAAGAATATTTGTCCTGTAAGAAGATCAATTTTCAACTTTGCATTAGAATGTCATCTATTTCATGAATAGAAAATTAAGAGTACTACCCCCTTTTCCAGTAGAATGCATTCTTGGCCACTGAACGTCTAAAACCGTGGATAACATCGAACCATAGATCCACACATACACACACACTATATTTTTCCTACACAAACACACTTATAATAAAGTTTAATTTAGAAAGTGGGCACAGCAAGATATTCATAAAAACAATTATAATAATAATGTAATAAAATTCATATAACGTGGTCTCTCAAAATATTTTATTGCACTATACTCTTCTTGTGATGATATAAAATGATATAATGATTGCATAATAAGAGGAAGTGAGGTAAATAACAGGCATTATGATGTAGTATTAGGTTACTACTGACCTGACAATATATCAGGAGAATCAGCTGCTTTGGCTAAGCCTGGATCATCAATACATGACAATGTCAGATAGGTAGCACATATAGCACAGATACATCAGAAAAAAGGATGACTCATATTCTGAGCAGAACACAGAAGGATCATTGGACATCTCATCATGCTGCTCAGAACAGTGCACAATTTAAAACATATATTTCTGGAATTTTCCTTTTTATATATTTGGACTATAGTTGACATCAGGTAACAGAAACCACGAAAGGCAAACCCAGGTAAGGAATGAGACACATGGCAACTGAACTTTGTTTGGAATATAACAATGATAGATTATAAGGTTTCCTGGGTCACTGGACGTTCCTTTATTAATTATTCCAAGATACAGTCACTTCAACATTTCATGTATAACATACTAATAAATACAGAAAATGAAACAGTGGTAAACTACAACCAGGGGTGTCAAATCTGGTGAACCACCCATTTCTGTAAACAGTTTTATTAGAACATAGCCATCCTCACTTACCTAGCCTAAGGTTGCTTTCCAACTACTACAGCAACATTACGGTTGAGACTAAGGCCTGCAAAGGCTAAATTATTTGCTGCCTGGCATTTCATATAAAGGGTTTGCTGACCACATCTGACTTAAAAGTCCATTCATATAAGTCATCCATATACTTGAAAACTACAATCAAATATTATTATAAGTAAAATCTGACCAAAGTAACATGAATAAACCAATGCCTGCCAGTACACAGTACAGTTTGTAGAGCTTAGTATTTTACAATATACTCATCACATGCTGCACAGACAGAAGTAGAACACAGAAGGAAATTAGTAGATTAAGTTTCTACAATAAAGAAATTTAGAGGTTGGAGAGGTGGCTCAGCAGTTACTGTGCTTGCCTTGCAGGTGTATGGATGTGGATCTGAACCCCAGCACCACGTACACAGTGAAGTGTCAGAGCAGTGAAAGTCATATGAAAAATTAAAGTTGATTCTGTCTGTTTAAAAAAACAATTTATTTTTAAAACTTCCACTGTGCCTACATAAAATGAAATAAACTATTGCATTCAAATTTTTTTAAAAAAGAATTCACTTTGAGGTAAATTCACTTATGCACAGAAAATAATGTGTCTTTATATGCAAGTATCTCCAGTTCCTCTCCTTTTTCCTTTCCTTCTCTGAGTTCAATTTCTACTACTCTTGTCTTATCTTATTCTGCACTAGTCATACTGGCTGTACCAAATGGTATAATGGTCAGCAACAGGTAATCCTAATCTCTGGTATTTGTAAATATTACCTTATTTGAAAAAAGGTATGTGGCAAATGTGATTAAGGATTTTAAGATGAAGGAATTATACTGGATTGAGTGTGTCTTAAATACTATCACAAGTGTGAGAGCATAAAGGAAGATAACAAATACAAAGAGGAGATAGCCATGTGAAGACAGCAGAGAGAGGCAACCACAAACCAAGGTCCTCTTACAGCCTCCAGATGCTAGAACAGGCAAATATTATCTCCAGAAGCTTTCAGACAGAGGGCAGACCTGCTGATGCCTTGATTTCTAACTTCTGACTTCTAGAATAGGGAAAGAATAAATTTCTGTGGCTTGAAATTGCCTAGCCTAGTGGTAATTTGCTACCACTGCCATACTAAACTAACACATTCACCTTCTTCCTGATGCCCTAATATGCCAAGTTTGTTCCCTCCTCAGAAGCTTTGCACATCATGGCCTGTTGGGATTTCTTCAGGTCTCCAGTTCGTGAGTCATGTCAAGGAAGCCTTCCCTCTCCACTAGATACAAATCCCCCTCAAATACACACAAAATTTCTTTTTTTCCACAGTGCTTTTTATTGTTTATAATTATTTGGTTCTCAAATGTGCTTAATTCCTTCTCCCCAAGTAAAATACGAACCTTTGATAGCAAGTACTTTATCATCTTCAACACTATCTTCAACACACAGGATTCAATAAAAAATGTTGAATGAATCGAAGGGCTTGTCAGTTTAATAGGACACCTAGCTATAAAGAATTTGTAATCTCTTAAACCACGAAATGAATCCATTTATAAATTTCAAGTCATATATGGTGGTAAACATCTTTAATCCCAGCTACTTGGGAAGCGGAGGGAGGAGGATCACAAGTTAAGTTCAACCTGGATAATGTAGCAAGACCCTATCCCAAAACAAAATTCAATAAAGAGCTGGAGATGTAGCTTAGTGGAAAGCACTCGCCTAATATGTGCTAGACCCTGGGTTCAATCCCCAGTATCAAAACAAAAAAATCAAATTTCAAAATGTTTAACATATAAAGATTCTTCCATGCAGCTACAAGGAATCCTATTCTGATGAACACATTTCAACTGTACTTTTTTCAATTCTGGGATTTCATATGCAAGTTTATTACTTTTCTAAACTTATTACTAATTTTGCTACTGCTGCTTAACAAAATTACCATTGTGGAGCAATTATCTCAAACTGTTTCACTATTAATCATAACAGGTTTTGTCTTCTGAAATATACCACAAAAATGGAAAAGAGATCACATAGTAATGACCACTACTTAGACTTACTTGTATGATAATCTAACAAAAAAACATTAACAGCTAATGAGTAAACAAACTGAGTATGTAATATACTTACCATACCCGTCCATTCTAACACTCATCCCAAAAAGCCTACATATGATGAGCAAATGCCAACCACCAAGATTTCTGGACTTTATAACTGCTAGGTTATCAAATTTTTCATAACCTCATATCTTTCATTATTCTATATCCCAAGTGGTGTGCACTCACTTCAAAATCTAGATTTAGGAGTTGGGATGGTGGCACACGCCTGTAATCCCAGCAGCTCAGGAGGATGACACGTTCAAACCCAGCCTTGTAACCTACGGAGACCCTGACTCAAAAAAAAAAAAAAATAAAAAGGGCTGGGGATGCAGCTCAGTGGTTAAGTGCCCCTGCGTCCAATCCCTGAAATGAAAATAAATAAATAAAATTCATATTTAGAAGTATTTAGGAAATTTGAGGTTTCTGTTTTTTGCAGGAGAGAAGGGACAGGTAGTGGAGATTGAATCCGGAGGCACTCTACCACTGACCCAAACTCACTCTATTTTGAGACAGGGTCTTGCTAAGTTGCCCAGGGTGGCCTCAAACTTAAGATCCTCCTTCCTCAGAGGCCTCTGGAATCATCGGGTTTATATAGCATGCACCAGCAGGCCAGTTCTAAGAGCTACAAGAACAGTGCCTTATTTGTACAAATTATAAAAGCCTACAACAAAATATCTCCAAAAAAAAAAAAAAGCTCATAAAAGTCTGATCACAGATTCTGCTTAAATCTATATTAATCCAAGACTGTTACAAAGCTACTATACATTTAAAAGGAAAGCCCCACTTACTCTTGAAGTAGGAATTCATTTAAAACAACCAATTAAAATGGTGCCTTTAAAGAAAAAAATCAGCACTGAATCAAGGACCTCAGATTTTTCCTCCATAAAAATGTCATTTATACATCCTTAGTCTCTGCACTTCTTGTTCAAATAAGGAAGAAAACAAAGCTACTGACTGCATCATGGTCAAGTCAACTAGGCCAAGTTACTAATTGCACAACCAGCACCAGCTGTCAACTTTGCAGACAAATGTAAAAAATTTACTATAAATAGGCCCCACACATGTTCACTAACAACTATTAAGTAGAATTATCAACATAAACTTACATTCAATTCAGTATTCCAAATATCTAGATACAAGGTACATTACTGAATAGCTTAAAGATTCCAAAATGGTAAACTTGCAAGATGTAATAGCCAGTTCCCAATTTCAGAAACACAATGCAACAAAATATGCACAATATACTACAGTGCAATGTGTTGTTTCCAGAGCGCTCCATTTAGACAAACATCTCAAACTAAGAAAAAATAAAACCTGGACAGATAACTTTTAAGTCCAAGTGGACACTCCTTTCCCATAAAAAATTAATAACAGTTACAAGGAAATAAACACTAAAACAGTCTATTATTTAAAACTACCCCACTAGTTTTCAACCTATAAAATCCACAGCATTTAGTAATGGGACACTTTAAATTTTATTACCTTCTCAAATACAGGAACATAGGAAGACACATGAGGTTTGATGATTTCTGCTTCCCAATCTTCATCTCCCATGGTGGCTTCAAGTTCTATTTTTGTTTTAGGGGGGAAAGCACTTTTGGACTCAATTAGATAAGAACTATATCTTTAAATGTATCGGTCTGGGCATGTAGCTCCCTGATAGAGCAAATGAAGCATAAGGCCCAGGGTTTGATTCCCAGCATACTCACCCCTACAAAAATAAAAAGTACAATCAATCATTGCTCACACAGACCTCTTGCAATTGCTCAACTAAGTACTAATCTTCCCAAAAGGTTTTTGCAAAAGTGGGGAATTAGGTTTTGCTTCTTATCTACAGATGGCATTTGTATCCAACCTTTTTATCTTTGAAAGCTAGTTGAACCACTTATTCTAACAATCATCCTGTTCCCAGTGATACTTAGGCTTTTTCCCAAAAAGGGCTCTCCCTCAAACTATCCCGCACAAAGGGATTGTGGGATATTATGAGGAGCGGAAATTTTACGATACTACTCAAGATTCTCCCCTCTGTGTGCGTTCCACCTTCGCTCCCCTTCAAATAGATAGGAAGGCTGGCATACGTTTTTATTTGGAGATGGGGAGGTTGGGGAAAGACAAAGGCCTTGGAAACCGGAAGGGAAGACTTAGGAAACCCAAATCTCTCCAACAAAGGACAACCACTTTCCCGGGGGAATGTCTGTACACCAACAGTGCGGTACCACCCTTCCAGAGAGGAGCTGCGTAGGCGCTGGGGGTACGACCCTTCGCCTCCTCCACAGGCCTCAAGCTCAGCCTCAGGTCACCCAGGGGTTTTAGGACCCAGGCAGGCGGGGGAAAGGAGAGCTTCAAACCCTCTCCCAGCCAAGCCACTCTTCATTTGCCCCAAGGCCCAGCTACCACAAACCGGAGGGCCGGGGCCAAGAACAAGCAGCCGGCCCAAAGAAATCCGAGGTCCACTCACCTCGCTGCTCCCGGTTCTCTCTGGCCCTCACAGGTTCCGACGCCGCTTAAACGGCTGCACGTGCAAACGCAGACTGCGTCAGGTGCGTGGCTCCAACAACAAATAGCACCAGGCGACCAGCATCACCAGCCAATCAGCACCTGAATGACAAGCGGAGTCCCGCCTTCTGCTGAGGCCCGTATGTTGACTATGTGTTCGAGGCTGCGGTCATCGGAACCACCGGCCACCTTACTGAGGGACTCTTTAGGCCTGTGGGTATAAGGCTGTGTGTGGGCCCATTGTCTCCACGTTCTCGGGTGGGATCCTCAATCTGGAGAGACTCTAGATTTAACCTGTACAAATGCTGCAAGTGAAAGATGTCCACCTCTCTTTTTGCCACACACAAAAATAAATTAAAAGGAGTGGAGTAACACTCTCCTGTCCCTTTCTTTAGTCATCTCTCCCTCTCCTGTTTTGACTCCCAGGGTCCCAGGCAGTCGTTTTCTCTAGTTCTCAATAATATAAGGTGCTGGCTTCACATCTGAGGAACGTAGATTGCTGCGTCCCTTGTCCTCCTTGAAGGAAGGGTGAGGATGAGGCTCCATTCTGCAAGTATCCCAGGGTGTTGTAAAGAAAGTTAACTTGTGGTGTAGGTTGTTCATCAAGGCTGAGCTTTGGACTCCACCTGTTTATATCCCTGGGGGCACTGACCAAACCAATGGCCAAGGGTTACTTCAATACTTAATGCTCTCTTCAATTAAATATTACAGTTCTGCCCACTTCAAAAGTAGGGAGAACCCCTCAGCATTTTCTCCATCCTTCTAAGGCACATGATGCCAAGCTGTTCAAAAAGCATAATTTTAGCCTTGTTTTTATTGTCATTTTCATTTCTCTGAATCTTTGAAGAAATTCCTGGATATCTCATTCAGGAACATAAATCCAACAGTGTGATACTCTGACATCTTAGGTTCAGACACAAGTTTCAAACTTTTCATCTCTACAAGCACCATCACTGTTCAGCACCAAGAATACATTAGAATTTACCTACTTAGCACTTAATTTGGACAAACTATTCACAAAATAAATTGTTCTTAAAAGATTATATTTAGGGCTGGAGCAGTGACTCAGCAGTTATAGCACCTGCCTGGCATGCGTGAGTATGCAGGTTCAAACCCCAGCACCATGTACACAGTGAAGTGTTCAAGCAATGAAAGCCACATGAAAAACTAAATAAAATTGATTCTGTCTTTCTCTTTCTCTCTCACTGTCCCTCTTTAAAAAACAAACAAACAAAAAGATTATATTTACCTAAGACCTCACCAAAATATATTTTGATATAACTGTCATTTGAAACTTGGATCTAAGCCCAGCTACTCAGAGGCCGGGGCAGAAGATCACAAATTCCAGGCCAGCTTCAGCAACTCAGCAAGACCCTATCTCAAAAACATAAAAGGGGAAGGGCTGGGATGTAGCTTCCGGATAAAGCAACCCTGGATTCAATTCCCACTACTACCAAAAAAATAAAAATAGAAAGAAAAAGCCTGGAAAAATTTTCTAAAATGAACATTGTTTAAAACACTTAGCAAGCATCCTCTGCTTTTGACTGTGTATGTGTGCATGCATGCACATGTATGTCCACCAAGGATTGAACCCAGCAGCACTTAACCACTGAGCCACACTCCAGCCCTTTTTTTACTTTTAATTTTGAGACAAGGTGTCACTAAAGTGGCTTAGGGCCTAGCTAAATTGCTGAGGCTGGCTTTGAACCTGCAATCCTCCTGCCTCAGCCTTCTGAGCCACAGGGATTACAGGCATGTGCCATCGTGCCCAGCTACTATTGACTTTTTTTTGTTTTTAAGAAAGAAAAGGACAGTGAAAGAGAAAGAATCAATTTTTATTTAGTTTTTCATGTGGCTTTTGTTGCTCCAACACTTCATTGTATACATGGTGCTGGGGTTCAAACCTGCATCCTCGTGAATGCCAGGCAAGTGCTATAACTGCTGAGCTATCACTCCAGCTCCTACTATTGACTCTTGGAGCAAACAAATTCTTGTTGCTTTAAGGTACTGCAATGAAATGGTTCTTTATTTTCATAAATGTGTGAAAGCAAGCCCAGATTATTTTTAAAAATGTGTATTATGATGAGAATTGAATTTCAGTGTTGAGTAAAAGATGAATACAATTTGTGCTGGAGTGGTGGCTCAGCAGTTGAAGCTCTTGCCTGGCATAAGAGAGGACCAGTGTTCAAACCCCAGCACCACATGCACAACTAAGTGTCGGAGAAAAGAAGGCCAGATGAAAAAATAAATAAAATTGATTCTCTCTGTCTCCCTCTGTCTTAAAAAAAAAATGCAATTCAAAAGTTGAACATAAGCAGTTCATGAATAAGCATGGTTCAGTGAACATTTGCTCCTTCATGTATGTCCTAAGAAAATGAAGCAGTATATTCCCTTTTCTGGTTCCCATGGAAAGATATTAAAGTAGTAGTAGTAACACTTTGTAACATAGGTAAAGGACTACAATTAATTTCCTTGTTAAATGGACTTTAGCCAGTCTGTACTATATGCCAGACACTATGTTAGGCACTATAAGTAGCCCATGTTTCAAGGAACAGTGTAGTGAAAAGAATGACAGTGGTAGCCAGGCCCTTTGGTGCACACCTATAATCCAAGCTACTCAAGAAACTGAGGCAGAAGGATTGCCAGCCTGAGCAAATTATTGAGACCCTATCTCAAAACAAAATAAAAAGAGTTGGAGGGAGCTATGTACCTCAGTGGTAGATCTCCCCTGGTTCCAATTCCAGTACTGAAAAAAAAATGTTTTCTTAATTTTTTAAAGGACCCAGGCTATAGATCAGTGGTAGAGTACTTGCCTAGCATGTGTGAGCCCCTAGGTTCAATCGCCAGTACCATTAAAAAATAAAAATAAAAAATAATGACAATGTTAACTGAAATTTAAAACTGTTTCCTCCCTCAAAAGTTTAATTAGAAAGATGGAAGGGAGGGGAGTTGAAACTCCTAGCATATACAGCTTCTCCAAATTCTCATAAGTCCCATATCATTAGGTAGGACAACAGTTTTCTCAAGGCAAAAGCTTACAGTTAAGATTCTTTACACTACAGAAAGAGGCACTAACTTCTCCAAGTAAATAAAAAGAGTACTTGATATTTTAGTCTTTTTATATTTCTAGCATTATCTCCACATTGTTTGAATAATTTTTAAGTTGATGTAGAATGTGTCTAGTACCATGTCAAGACAAACTGAAATTCCTTTTTAATGGGTAGGGCTATAGCTCAGTGGGAAAGTGCTTGCCTAGCATACATGAGACCCTATATTCTATTCCCAGAACAGGAAGAAAAAAGGATTTTTAAAATTTAAATCCACTAGTAGGTTAATAAAAAAAAAAAAAGAGTACCTTAAATGGGGGAGAATAGATGCTCATTCTGAGAATAAATCAATTTTACTCAGTTTTTCATGTGGCTTTCGTTGCTCTGACACTTTGTTGTGTACATGGTGCTGGGGTTCAACCCTGCATCCTTGTGCATGCCAGGCAAGTGCTGTAACCACTGAGCCACTGCTTCAGACCCATGCTACATCAATTTAAATTCAGCAGAGAGGGGTTTTGCACCAAACATGGTTCAAAGAGACAAAATTTTCAAAATTTCTGTATTTTTCTAATAATAGTTAAAGTAAGGCAATATTTACCAAAGTGTAGTATATATGCCACTATCATTTTGAGTGTTAACACTTATACTTAATTTTTTATTTTAGTCTGTAGTAGCAAACTATAATATACCAATTGGAAGTTCAGAAACATAATTGTTTAAAGTGAGGCTACAGTAAACAAGGTTTTTAAAGTTTTTATTCAGCTAAAGAAAAACCATGTAATAGTATTCAAGAATGTAAAAAAATCATGATGATGGTATTCAAATGGCTAACATAAGGGAAACACTGGTACAAAAGAAAAGACTCAATCTGGGGGCTGGTCACTTGAGGCTGTTCTCCATTGTAAGTAAAGATGCTTCATCAGCACCTGTTCTGATTCGTGCTCACTTAGCAACTTCCTGATTAATAACTGAACTTCCCCAGTACTTTAATACAGGGAAAGCAGGTGACATGAATAAGGCATATCAGCTCTATTTGCTCCCCAATACAAATTAATACATTGAGGTCTGGTTTAGAAATCAGTTTTGGGGGCTAGAGCACTGGCTCAGCGGTTTCGGCGTTTGCCGAAGGATGCGGGTTTGAACCCCACTACCATATACTCAGAGAAGTGTCAGAGCAACGAAGGCCACATGAAAAACTTAATATAAATCAGTTTTGTTTGAGTTCAGTTGTCCTGAGAGGTTCTACTTGTAATCAACCAGACCTAATGTATTTAATGAGAGCTTAAATGAGTGAAGGATAAAAGCCAAACTCTATGTCAGGTATTGAGAAATCTTGGACAATCCTTCCTTAGTTTAAATGGTGTTCCTGACCATAAAACAATGGTTTATCAGTGGAACTAAGAAATCTGATAAACAGTCAATAGGAAAAAATGGTACATCAGGGCCCAGCCTTTTCCATTCCCACTAGACGTTTATCTGCCTCTGAGAACAAAGAAAGCTGAATTCTGTGTCCTAAATGGTAATGGAATAATTATTTGTGAATGTCACCCTATCCATAATCCTGGGTATGAAATGAAGCTAGAGGGGAAGGGGGAGGGGAGGTGGAGGAGGAAGGAAGGAGATTATTTAACTTTAAGAGAGGTAGTGACCAGACCCATGAACCGTCAGATCTGGTCAGTAATGACCAGATTGTTCATGAACCTTGATGAGGGATGAATCTTTTCTACTCTCCTGAGACCAAAAGATTGAAGTTCTTGTACAGGGAGGAAATCAACAGCAATTGACTGGGAATTCAGCATTTGGTAATATATCTGATTGTTCATTTATTAACCATAGGGTCTTAGGGGAAATTATTCAACTACTTTTATTAAAAGGAGGATAACAAGGGCCACTAGATATAGTTATGGAGGTTATGCCCTACACAAAGACACCAACCCAAAAGGCAAGAAGGAGCTGAACCCCATCTGTCAAGCCATGTCCCTTCACAGCCATAACTCCCCATATAAGGCACTGTTTCCTAATTCTCACAAATGTTAATTTTTTTTTTTTTTTGGTACCAGGGATTGAACCCAGAGGTGCTTTCCCACTTAGCCACATCCCCATCCCTTTTTATTTATTTTATTTTTTAAAATTTTGAAACAGGATCTTACTAAATTGCTTAGGGTCTCACTAAATTGTTAAGGTTGGCTTTGAACTTGAAATCCTCCTGCCTCAGCCTCTCAAGCCACTGGGATTACAGGTGTGTGCTACCACAACTGGCAATTCCCTGTAAAATATTTACAGTGGTTTGTTTTTCCGGTTGGACCCTGACTAACATAGGGGCTTTACTGGAAAACATACTGAATCTGTTTTTTAGAATTATAAATCTTTCATGTGGTACCTAATAAAAAGACTATCAATTTAGTGCCTTATAAAAAGTTATCTGTACTTACTTCTTCCACTTTTTTGCCTTCTTTCCATCCTCAACCCACTGCAATCTTACATCTACCCCCGCTGCTTCATTGAAACTGCAGTTGGCAAACCTCTTGTGGTCCTTGACACTGTTAGCTGCTGCTTCTACATGAAAATGCTCCATATATAATTGAATAGCCATGTGGAAAAAGATAATATTAAACCTGTTCCTCATACCATATAACATAATAAGAAGTTCAAATATAAAAACAATAAAACTATGCAAGTACTAGAAGAAAATATTGATGAATTCCTCTATAGTTGCAAAAACTTTTCTACCTATGATTTGAAATACAGAAGGAATGATTTTATGTGACTAAAGATTAAAAAATAGGGGCTGGAGCTGTGGCTCAGCAGTTAACAGCGCTTGCCTTGCATGCGCAAGAACGCGGGTTCAAACCCCAGCACCACGTACATAATGAAGTGTCTGAGCAACGAAAGTCCATGAAAAACTAAGTAAAATTGATTCTGTCTCTCTCTCTCTCTCTCTCACTGTCCCTCTCTTTTAAAAAACAAAAATAAAAATAAATAAAATAAAATAAATAAAAATTTTCATAACAAAAATTACCATAACAAAGTCAAAGGATAAATGACAAACTAGAAAAAATACTTCCAACATACTTCAAGGAAAAGGGGCTAAAATTATATTAAAGGAATCCAGAAGTAAAAAAAGAGAAAAGTCAACAAATCTAGAGAAAAATGGGCAAGAGATATGGAAAAAAAAAAGAGTTGATAGAAAGAGAAAAGCAAATAGCCCTTGGATATGTGAAGAGATTTCTTCATTCATTATAAAAGCAATGCAAATTAAAACAACACTGAGACACATTTTTTCTCAAGTAGTAGAATGGCAGATATTTGATAATGTGTATACCCTGTTAGGCTCTGAAATAACAGAACAATTGCTGTTAGAGATACTTCCTGGCATAACTTTGAAGGAAGAAAATTTGACAATGTCTAGCAAAATAAGATATGCATTTGTCATTGATCCAGAAATCCTATCTCTAATATTTATCTCAAAGATACACTGACAAAAAATACAAATGAATCTTACACAAAGTTATTAACCTTAGGACTAAAAGCCAAAGACTGAAAAAGTCCCCAAAGTCCCTCAATAGCTGATGGAAACATCTACCAATTGAGTACATTGCAGCCATAAAAAGATCAGCCATAGAAAGATCATGTCTAAATATACTGCTATGGAATGACCAGCAGGGCATGTTATTGTAAATAAGCCAGATTAATGTGTCCAGTAAATTAGATTATATCCTAAACGAGACATACTGGATGACATATTTTGAAATATGAAAGTATAAATAAAAAACTAATAAAATGACTGTCCAGGAGAAAGAAAAGAGGGAACAGGCAGAGAAGTAGAAAGATGTATGCTAGCCTATTCTGAGTGGATTCGGCTGTGAAACCATGTGACTTACACAAAATTATAAAACAAAATGGAATCAAAATTTTAAAAACAACCTAAAATTTAACACAAAAGGAAACATAAGCACTTTAAAATGTGTTTATTTATGGATTACTCACATATGGAGAAATTATTTCAAATCATTTAAAATACAGTAATTTGACCATATATCTCTAGTGGGATAGATCCTAAAGGAGAAAGAGCTGAAAACATGTTAAAAATTTTGGAAATCATATGGTTTGTAATAAAAATGATACATAATATATAATTACTTAATGTTGTTAAGGGCTAATATTTGCAGAATGAGAGATAATAGGTTGAAATACAAAATAAAAAATACAAAGAATTAATAAAATGAAGAGTTGGTTCTTTGAAAAGATAAATGAGATTGATAAACACTTAGCCAAATTAAAGAAAAAAAAGAACTATATTAATAAAATTAAGGATGAAGAAAAGAAAAATCACCACAGACATTATAGAAATCCAGAGGACTACTAAGGACTATTTTAAGAACTTATACTCCAATAAATTGGAAAACCTAATAAAAAAAAAGAGAGAATACATTTTTAGGCATATATGACTTACCAAAATTGAATTAAGAGGACATGAAAAACAGTCCAATAATAAGCAATGAGACAGAAGCACTGCTGGAAGTACCAGATGGATCTCAGATGAATTCTACCAGACATTTTAGGGAGAACCAAAGCCAATGCTTCTCAAATTATTCCATGAAATAGAAAGGGGTGCAAAACTTCCAAATTCATTCTAAGAAACCCATATCATCCTGATAACAAAACCAGATGAGGATGCATCAAGGAAAGAAAACTTACAGATCAGTATCCCTGATGTACTTAGATACAAAAATACTTTTTTTTTTCAAAGAGAGAGGGACAGTGAAAGAAAGAGAGAAACAATTTTTATTTAGTTTTTCATGTGGCTTTCGCTGCTCTGAGACTTTGTTGTGTACATGCTACTGGGGTTTGAACTTGGTTCCTTGCGCATGCCCGGCAAGTGCCGTAACCGCTTAGCTACCACTCCAGCCCAGATACAAAAATACTAATAAAATATTAGCAAATTGTATCCAATAAAATATTAAGATGATTTACAGAAAGATTAAGATGGTTTCATTCTAAGGTTGCAAGGATAGTTTAACATATACAATCAATAAATGTAATCTACCACATAAATAAAGCGAAGGACAAAAATTACATAGTCATGTAAATAGATACATAGAAAGTCTTCAACAAAATTCAGCACCCATTCAAAAATTTTTTTAAAAATGAAGAAACAAGGGACAGAAAGAACTTACCTCAACATCATAAAGCCTATATATGACAAACCCAAAGTCCACATCATAGTGAATGGGAAGGAATTTGAAAGCATTTATTTCACAATATATAAAAAAAAAACAAGAATGTTCACTCTCACCAGTCCTATTCAAAATAGTTCTAGAAATTCTAGCCACAGCAATTAGACAAGAGAAGGAAATTAAAAGGATAAAAATAGAAAAGGAGAAAGTCAAGTTATCACTATTTGTAGATGATATGAACCTATACCAAGAATATCCAAAAATCTCCATCAGAAGACTACTAGAGCTAATAAACAAATTTAGCAAAGCAACAGGTTACAAAATCAACATACAAAAATCAACAGCCTTCCTATATACCAACAATCTGCTGGGAGAGAAATCAGAAAGTCAATCCAATTAAAAAAAAAACTCTAGGAATAAATCTAATATTTGAGAAAGAAATTGAAGACACTTGAATATGGAAAGATCTTCCATGCTAATAGACAGGCAGAATTAATATTGTTAAAATGGACATTTTACCAAAAGTAATGTACAGATTCATTGCAATCCCCATCAAAATACCAATGATATTCTTGACAGAACTAGAGAAAAAGGTCTAAATTTTATTACAAAGAATAAAAGACCTAGAAGAGCCAAAGCAATTCTAAGACAAAAAAAAAAAAAATCCTGAAAGCATCACAATACCTGACTTCAAACTAGATACAGAGCAATAGTAACAAAAATTGCATGGTACTGATACAGAAACAGACATAATAGACCAATGGAAGAGAATAGAAGACACAGAGACAAACCCACACAGATACAGTCATCTGATCCATCTGATCCTTGACAGAGGTACCAAAAACACGTTGGAAAAAGAGTCTTTTTAATAAATGGTCCTGGGGAAACTGATTATCCATGTGTAGAAGAATAAATCTAGATCTCTATCTCTTACCCTGCACACAAGTTAACTCACAATGAATCCAAGACCTAGGCAGTAGACAAGAAACTATGTAATTGTCAGAAGAAACCATAGGGTCAACACTCCAATATATGGGCCCAGGCAATGACTTCTTCGTTAAGACCCCTAAAGCTCAGGAAATAATGTCAAGAATTAATAAATGGATGGCATCAAATTAAAAAGCAAAGGAAACAATTGAGAATGTGAAGAGAAAACCTTTCCCAGTCTCTGAGGATTAATATCCAGAATATACTAAGAAAACTCAAAAACTTAACATCAAGAAAAAAACAATTAATAAATGAGCAAATGAACAAAATAGATACTTCTCAACATAAGAGATGATCAACAAATATGTGAAAAACTATTCAACATTTTTAGGAATTATGGAAATGCAAATCAAAACTACACTGAGATTTTAAGCTCACTCCAGTCAGAATAGCAACCATCAAGAATACAATTAATAGAGGCTGGAGCCATGGCTCAGCAATCAGAGTACTTGCCTGGCATGTGCAAGCACCTGGGTTCAAACCCCAGCACCACATACACAACTAAGTGTCCAGGAAATAAAGGCCAGACGAAAAAATAAATAAAATTGATCTCCCTTTCTCTCTTACTCTCTCCCTCTCTCTTAAAAAAATACACACACAATAATGATAAATACTAGAAAGGATATGGAGAAAAAGGAACGCTTTTACACTGTTGGTAGGATTTTAAATTAGTACAGTCAATATGGAAATCAGCATGGAGGTTCCTCAAAAGACTAGAAATGGAACCATTATACAACTCAGCTACACCACTCCTCAGCATTTATTCTAAAGAATTGTCAGCATACTATAGCGATACATGCATACCCATGTTTATACCAGTTCAATTCAAAATAGCCAAACCTTGGAACCAGCCTAGGTGTCCACCAGGTGATGAAAGAATAAAGTAAATGTGGTATATATACACAATGAAGTTTTATTCCATTATAAGGAAGAATGAAATTATATCATTTGCAGGAAAATGAATGGAACTTTAGAAAATTATGTTAAGTGAAATAAACCAAACTCAGAGAATCAATGATCATATGCTTTCTCATTTGTGAAAGAGAGGAAAAAGGAAAAGACAGGTAGGGGGCGTCTCATGAAAATTCAAGGGGGAAGAGTAGAGTAGAGGAAAGGGACCAGAGGAGAGGGAAGGGGGAAGGAGAGAAAAGATAAAACAATGGGGAATAATATTGGCCAAATTACATTGTTCAATTTTGTGCATAAATTAATATGTAATAAGAAATACCAACATTATGTATAGTTATATGCACCAATAAAAACTATGGAAAAGAGAAGAATAAAGTAATAAAATCAAAGTGAAGAAATAAGTCCGTATTCCTAAATTTTTATTGAAACTATTGATATAAATGGATGATATATTACCTGGAAAGAAATTATTCCCTAGTTATCCACTGGAAAAATCTAGAAACAATAACCATTCCATTAACATGTTAGATCACAGATTTTTGTATCTCCAAGAAGCCAACCTCCAGCTGGGCATGGTAGCATATACATGTAACCCCAGCAACTCAGAAGGTTGAGACAGGAGGTAACGAATTCAATTTAGTGAGGCCCTAAGCAACTTACCGAGACCTTGCCTCAAAATAAAATATAAAAAGGGTGGGGGATGTGGCTCAGAGTGGTTAAGTGCTCCTGGATTCAATCCCTGGTACCTCTCCCCAAAAACAGAAACCAACCTCCTTAGCAAAAAGCAAGGAAACTCAAAAACTACCAGACTACAAGAAGCCAACTGAAATGGGTTCTCACTGATCAAATCTGGGACAATGTGAGCAACAAAGCAAACAATTATAGTAACACAGTATAACCCATGGAACAAAATAAGAACCCTTAATATATATATATATATATATATATATATATATATATAATAAGAAGGGAAGAAAATCTCAGAATTCTATCTAAAAATTGTAAGACAAATCGAGACTTTTAATCACCATTTCATAATTATCACAGTAATATTTGATTCTGGTTTACTAAAACCAACAGCTGAAATTTTGATAGAAAAAAATGACAGTAAGGTCTTAAAGTGTATCTCTATAATTTCCTTTATCAAATACAAAGAAAAAATAGGAACTTTAGAATGGAGAAAAGTGGCAGAAACTATCTTAACCAAATGGTCAGTTAATACTATTCTTCTGATTATCAATTACTATATAACAAACTACTCCAAAATTTGGTGGCAATTTTTTGTTTTCTGTTATGGTTCCGTGGATTGAGGGGTTTCGGATGGGATTCTTTATGCAGTTCATTTAGGTGTTGGCTGGGACTTGATTCATCTCACAGTTCAATACCAATTTTCAGCTTCTTCCTGTGTGATTAAGTCACTAACTAAACACATATTTATTTAGGTGCTTCTGCTGTTTCCTTTTGTGTTAAATTTTAGGTTGCTTTTAATTTTTTTATTTAATTTTGTTTTACACTTTAGTGTAATTGTCATGTGGTTTCATAGTCAAATTTACTCAGAGTACTCCAGCACACATCTTTCATCTTTATTCAAGCAAACTGATGGCTTCCTTACTGTGGTTGGGATAGCTAAACCATTTGGGTACTGGCCAAGCATCTCTCTTCTCCAAGTGGCAGGTTTGAGCTTCCTCACAGGTTGGTTGGTGGCCTCAGTCAGATACTCTATGGTAGTTGTCTACCCCTATAGTGAAAATTCCAACAGAACAAACATTCCAAGGACAACATTCCAAGAGACCAGGACAGAAGCTGCAAGATTTTTTCAGATTTAGCATAAGAAATAATGCAGTCACATTTATCACATTCTATTGTTTTTATGAGAAAGTCACAAGGACAGTCCAGGTTTAAAGACAAGGAATTATATAATGCCATGAAAACTGGAGACATGGTTTATTAAACACTGTCGATGATAAGCAATGTATGCCAGTCAACCCCTTTGACATTTTCAAATCCCTCTTGAACTCTATTTTAGTCAGGGAAAGCTGTGACAAACAGACCTGATAAGAACAATTTTAGGAGGAAAAGTTTATTTTAGGGCTCACGGTTTCAGAGGTCTTAGCCCATGGAAGGCCATTCCTCAGGGCTCAAGGAGATGGCAGGCATGGCTCCAGAGAGCTCAAGGCATCACATCAGGAAGCAGAACTGGGAGAGAAACTCCACCCCAGATTCAGAATTTAATCCCAAAAGGCATGCCCCCAATGACCCACCTCCTCCAGCCACATCCTACCAGCCTACAGTTGCCAGTTAATCCCTTTCTAGGGATTGAATTAATCCCTCCCTGATTGGGTTAAGGTTTTTCTAACACAATCATTTCAGCCCAGCCTTCCTGAATTGTCACACATGAGGCCTTGGGAGACATCTGACACTCAAACCATAACAAACTCCAATAACTGGAATCTTTGCTCTTACAATGCTGTCAGAAAGTTCCCATAGGCTTTCTTCATTCTGCTTCATTCTTTTCTTTTTTCTCCTCTGAATGTATATTTTAAAGTAGCCAACCTTTGAGGTCATTAGATCTTTCTTCTGTTTTCTATTGCTGCCTTCTTATTGAATTTTAAATTTCATTTAGTATATCTTTAGCTCAAAGATTTTTTTAAATGGCTTCCATCTGTTAATTTTTACTGTTAGAGTACTGAATCATTTCTATGTGTTCTTTTGAAGCTCTTCAGATACCTTTAAAATTGCTGTTTTAAATTCTCCATCTGATGCCCCTCACTTGATGAGTGGATACAAAAGCTTTGGTTCATATATACTATGGAATACTACTCGGCCATCAGAGAGGACGATATTATAGCTTTCGAAATCAAATGGATGGAGATGGACAGAATTATGCTTAGTGAAGTCTCCCAAGCTCAGAGACTTAAGGGCCGAATGGTTTCTCTCATCTGTTGATACTAGAATTT
>PVKS010012200.1:0-54459 GCA_004027875.1 Aplodontia rufa | reverse complement strand
ACTGATCTTAAGTGAAGTAACTGTGGAGGTTCCCTGAATACTTCCCCCCTCAGAGGCCCAGAGGAACTCATAGCATACAGCTAGACAACTTTCCATGATGAAACAGCTGAGCCCCAGAGCAAACAAAGAGACTGGGCAACTAAGTGAAAATCTGTCTAAAATAAAATAAAAAAAATAAACTTTAAAAAGTAATGATTTAGTAGGCTGAGGAAAGAGGACGGCAAGTTTGAGGGCAAAATAAAACAGAAAAGACTGGTGATGTATTTCAGTGGTAGTGCATCTCTGGATTCAATCTCCAGTACTGCAAAAAATAAATCAGAAAATGATTGGTAATGGATTTTTTTTTTAAGAGAGAGAGGGACAGTGAGAGAGATAAAATCAATTTTATTTAGTTTTCCAAATGGCTTTCGTTGCTCCAACACTTTGTTGTGTATGTGGTTCTGGGGTTCGAACATGCGTCCTCCTGGTGCATGCCAGGCAAGCACTGAAACCGCTATAGCCCCCTAAAAGGTTTCTAATGCCGCAATTTATTTCACGTGTTCATTCAACATTGGAGAAAACCGATAAAGATCTCTGTCCTCATGTAGAATTTTGAGTTGGTTTTGAGAAAAAGCGATGCTGAATAGGCTGGTGTTAACATCTATGCATCAAGTTGGGGGTAGTGGTGCACACCTATAATTCCAGCGACTCTGGAGACTGAGGCAGGAAGATCGCAAGTTCAAAGCCAGCCTCAGCAACTTAGCGAGACCCTAAGCAATTTAGCGAGATCCTGTCTCAAAATAAAAAATAAAAAAAACGGGTTGGGGATGCGGCTCAGTGGTTGGGTACTCCTGGGCTCAGTCCCCAGTGAGGTGGAGGAAAAAAATCTACGCATCAATGGAGGAAGTAAAGTTGGTGTGAAAAATTGGGAAATATTTGCTCTACGTAGCATTTAAAACCATACGACTGGATGGTCTTTGTAAAAAAAAAATTGCGCTCATTTGTATAAATTTGGAGAAAAATGCTTACAGAAGCTAGAACTTCTGGAAGGTTACCCAGCCTCTCCACTCCTGTCTAAAAAAAAAAAAAAAAAAAAAAAAGTAACAGTTGTCCAAATGGGTCTACAGCGCCATCTTTTGTCTTTTGGTTTACAGAAGCTACAGTGCAAGTGGTACCTCCAGACCGTGGGGAGCACATGTGCGCCGCAAGCCTGTGCGTCCCGAACGCAGAAACTGAAGCCAGAGAAGCCATGTTGACTACTGGAGTGGGAGGAGGGCGTTGAGACAGCCGTCATTTTCAGTTAGATCAAGCCAACTTCCGGTCACCATCTTGAGTGACAGCAGAGGCGGAGCTACAACTGATATGTTCATTAAGGGCAGGGCTCCGAGGACATCCCCCCGACAGCAACGGCACGCCACTCGCGGCGGGCAGAGGCGGGCAGACGCAGCCCCGCCTCCGGCCCTGGGCTCCACCTCCCGGCCCCACTTCCGCCGGGCTAGCGTCTCTAGGCGTCGCTGCCGTAAACTAGGCCGGCGATTTGCCGCATCACGGAAGATGGCGGCGGCTGCGGTGAACGGGGCAGCCGGAGTCTCGAGCTCCGGGCCTGCGGCGACCTCGGGCGCTGTCCTGCAGGCCGCGGCTGGGATGTACGAGCAACTCAAGGGCGAGTGGAACCGGAAAAGCCCCAACCTTAGCAAGTGCGGAGAAGAACTGGGCCGCCTCAAGGTAGGGGTCGGAGGGCCCAGGAAGCCAAGTGCTTAAGGGGATGCTAGGAGGGGTCGGGTCCCGCCAAGTTCCGAGACAAGGCGGGCCTGGGTATCCGAAACGACCAGAGATTCGGAACCGCCGAAGTGCAAACAGGAGAGGGCTGGAATGGACCCCGTGCGGCTCGGCGGCGTGGGGACCGGGGAGGGAGCGACGGCAGGAGTGGTTCTGCAGGAACATAGAGCGGGGTTAAGAAGCTGCTGCTCGGAGGTGCAGCTGGCCCGAGGGGCAGGTATCTCTGCTGGCTGGTTCCGTACGACACTAAGTGAGGAATGAGGACCGCGCAGGATGAGTCTAAGATGATGGATGTGTGCGGATGTGAGGTTGAGACCAGACCAAACCAGGGTCTGATAAACCTGAGGTTAAGCAGCTGTAGGGGCAGGACTGAGTCTGGAAGAAAACAATTATGGGATTCAGGGTGGAATATGAAAATATAGTAGACTGAGCCAGGTCACCGAGTCTCATGAGGAATGATGTTTGCACTGGATTGGGAATTAGATTAGTGCCCCTCTCTATCTGTAGGTTTTCAGGGTAACCCAGCTGCCCCTTCCCAAAGACAGATTTCCCCTCAATAACCCATGATTCCATTGAGTCAGGCACTGAGTGTCTCTCCTGTTTCTCCAGTGGGACTATTAATAATTGCCAAATGAGGTAATCCTAGTGAGGGCTTGCTGTATGCTCAGGCTCTATTCTGAGTGCTTTATGAGGACTGGCTCCTCATAAAATACAAGTTTTATGAGTCAGGGATGATGGTTAGCTTCATTTTCCAGGTGGAAAAAACAAACCCCAAACAGAGGTAAGTAACCCCTGTGTGTGTGTGTTTCTGGGGATCAAGTCCAGGGCCTTGCACATGCTAGGTGAGCACTCTTCCACTGAGCTACTTCTCCAGTATCCTTCTTCCCTTCTTTCCTCCCCATCAGCTGGTTCTGCTAGAGCTCAACTTCCTGCCAACCACAGGGACTAAGCTGACCAAACAACAGCTCATTCTGGCCCGTAAGTGCCCCTGGAGTAGATGTGGGGTAATGGGCTGGGTTAGAGGGTTGTGGAAGGAATGGTGACTGGTGGTTTGGGGGACAGACCCCAGTCATCTCCTGAGAGCCGTCCTGTCACTCACAGGTGACATATTGGAGATCGGGGCCCAGTGGAGCATCCTTCGCAAGGACATCCCCTCCTTCGAGCGCTACATGGCTCAGCTCAAATGCTACTACTTTGATTACAAGTGAGGTTGGGCCCTGCCACTGTTTGGGGAGGGATGGCAACTTGGCAACTCTTTTATCTCTGGTATTCCTGCCACATGGACCATCTTCCTTCTACTGGGAACCCCTGATCTGCCTAGCTATGTACCCAGAGACTGCAGGGTCAAGGGGTTGACTTGGATGGAGGTCCTGAGACAGGTTGTATGATCCAATTTCTGTATACATCCAATCCATCGACTTTCTTTACCTGTTCCCACAGTACATCTCCTCTGCCCAGTGTGGCCACCATACCTTTTACCTGTCCTGGCTCCTGCCTTGGTCACTGCTGTGTCCTTAGCACTGCCCATCACAGGCCCAGAGCAGGAACTTACTTCACGTGTACAGAATATAAAACTGAATGACATCTGCATGGATTAACAATTGAGAATTTGATATCAGGGCCTGAAGAGATGGCTCCGGGGTTACGGCGCTTGCCTTGCTTGCACAAGGTCACGATTTGAACCCCAGCACCATGTATACAGTGAAATGTCAGAGCAATGAAAACCAAATGAAAAACTAAATAAAATTGTTTCTCTTTCTCTCACTGTTACTCTCTCTCTTAAAAAAAAAAAATGAAGAAAAAGAATTTGATATCAGACAAACTGGTTTGAAACATCCTGGCACTTCCTGATTATATGGTCTTGAGGAAATGAGCTCACCTCTTTGTCTCAGTTTGCCCCTTAAAGTGGGGTAATGGGTCTTAGTGTAATCATATTTAACACTTATAGTGCTTGTTGGAGTAAGACACTGCTCTAATCACTTTATCTGGGTTGGATCGTTTTATTTGCTTAATCCTTATTTACTTAACCTATCTCTATGAGATGGGTACTGTAGTGATAATCTGAGTCACTTTACTGAAATGAGGTCACTTGCTTGGGTTGATATTACTTATAAGGGACTTCTTGCCTCTTTGGGCCTCAGCCTCAACTTTTTGTTTTTGTTTTTGTTTTTGTTTTTAAGAGAGAGAGGGAGAGAATCAAGTTTATTTAGGTTTTCATGTGGCTTTTATTGCTCTGACACTTCGTAGTATACGTGGTGCTGGGGTTCAATCTCGTGTATTTGCGCATGCTAGGCAAGCACCGTAACCGCTGAGCCACCCCTGGGCCTCAGTTTCTTAATCTGAAAACCCACGATCCTACACCCCTTCAAGGAGACAAAGGGTCCTTGGATTCTTAGGGTAGTCCCTAAGCCCTCCTTTTCTTGATTCTCCTCTCTGGTCCACAGGGAGCAGCTACCCGAATCTGCCTATATGCACCAGCTTTTGGGCCTCAACCTCCTCTTCCTGCTGTCCCAGAACCGGGTGGCTGAGTTTCACACAGAGTTGGAGCGCCTACCTGCCAAGGATATCCAAACCAATGTCTACATCAAGCACCCTGTGTCCCTTGAGCAAGTGAGTCTGGGGAAGGGGGGCTTGGCTAAGATGGGCAGCCTCAGCACAGGAATTAGGGAGGGTTTCTTGGGGGAAAGGTTCACCCATCTTCAACCCATGGATTTAGTAATTCATTCATGCAACAGATACTGAGCCCCAGCTGTGCATCACGTGCTGTGGTTGGCTTTCAGACTATGCAGTAAGTCAGGTAAAATCCTTGATCTTGTGGAGATGACAGTGAAGTGAGGAAGAAGACACTAAACCAAAATTATAGGTAACCTGTGTAATTTGTGAGATGCTAAGTGCTGTAGAGAAAAATAAAGCAGGAAGGAGGGTGGGCTGTCAGGCAGAGGGCAAAATTTAATATTGGGGTGGTCAGGGAAGATCTCCCCAAAGAGGATTTACGGAAGACTTTAAAGAGATGAAAATTGGGGCTGGAGCAGTGGCTGAGGGGTCGGAGCACTTGCCTGGCATGCGCAAGGATCTGGGTTCAAACTCCAGTACTACGTACACAACTCAATGTTGGAAGAACTAAGACCTGATGAAAAAATAAAATTGATTCTCTCTCGCTCATGCTCACTCAAGTGCTCTCTCTCTCTCTCTTTTTTAGAGAGGGACAGAGAGAGAAAGAATCAGTTTTATTTAATTTTTCATGTGGCCTTTGTTGCTCTTGGTTGTGTATGTGGTGCTGAGGCTTGAACCCACGTACTCATCCATGGCAGGCAAGCGCTGTAACCACTAAGCCACTGCTCCAGTCCCTCACTCTCTTTTTTCAAAAAAAAAAAAAAAAGAGACAGAGAGAGAGAGAATCAAACCATGTGAAAATCCAGGCAGAGGGAGCAGCCAGTCTAAAGTGAGGCAGAAGCCTGCCTCCTAGGTTGAGGGACAGGGGAGCGCTTTAGGATTGGGTTAAGAAGTAGTTCCTGAAGCTGAGGTTTTATCGGGAGGATTTGGCTTAGGAAGGGGATGGCAGAGTTGCAGAAGGGTGAACCCAGGGTGGATCCCTCTCTGTCTCGCTTCTATAATTGGAGATGAGGTAATGAGATACAATTCCAGGGCAAGCTACTAGAGAGAAAGAGTGTATATGTGCGTATGTATTGTAAACCAGGAAGGCTTCCTGGAAGTGGAGGATCCTGGTCTGCTGGGGATTGAGTGGTTATATCGCAAAGGATGTTTAGGCAAAATACAGATTATGGGGCCGTCGAAAGTGCAGAGATGTCCTTGTGCTGCCTCTTCTTCATCCTTTTTCCTCATCCTTGGCCTCTGCAGTACCTGATGGAGGGCAGCTACAACAAAGTGTTCCTGGCCAAGGGCAATATCCCTGCTGAGAGCTATACTTTCTTCATCGACATCCTGCTGGACACTATCAGGTGTGTAGGGGACTATCACCCTGTGGGGTTAGAAAGAGCTTGGACTCTGGCATCAGAGAGCCCTGCATTTTTTAAAGAGAGGGACAGTGAGGGAAAGAATCAATTTTTATTTAGTTTCATGTGGCTTTTGTTGCTCAGACACTTCATTATGTACATGGTACAGGGATTCGAACCTGTGTCCTTGCCCATGCCAGGCAAGCGCTATAACCACTGAGCCCTTGCTGTAGCCCTGACAACCCTGAATTTGAATCCCTGTTTAGCCACTCGTGGTCTGGGTGGGCCAGGCATTTCCTATCCTAGCATTTTAGTTTTCCTTCATGTCATGTGGTCTACAGCTCTCCTCTTGTCTCCCAGGCTGTTTACATGGTTGGCCATGTGTTGAACTTGAGCCTGGGTGTGCTACCCAGACAGTTCAGCAGATGGGGGCCAAGCTGCCTTTCTGTGAAGTGTTCCAGTCCTGCATCTGGACCCGAGATGCAGCCAATGAATCACATAACTCCACCTTAGGGCACCTGAACTCCTGTAGAACTGGGCCACCAAGCCCTTGGGTAGGAAGGCATAACATACAAGTCCCTTTTGAGATGTAAAAGGGTATCAAAGTGGTGGGAGAGCTGGTTCACTCGGGCAAAGCACTGGAATGGGTACTTCCAATGAGTGACAGAGTTAAGCCCACACACAAGGAATAGCGAGGGACAGCCTGACAGGTTTAGAGTGTTTTGTTTTTGTTGTTAATTATGCTTTGGTGTTTTTTTTTTTGTTTGTTTGTTTTTGTTTTTGGAGATGGGGGTCTCATCGAGTTGCCCAGGCTGACCTTGAACTCCTAGGCTCATGTGATCCTTCTGCCTTGGCCTCCTGAATAACTGGGACTACAGGCCTGGCTGGTTTAGGGGTCTTTTTTTTTTTTTTTTTTTTTTTTTAAGATTTTGAGGATGGAACCAGGGCCCTTATGCATGTTAGACAAGTAATCTACCACTGAGTTACCTCCCCAACCTTGGGATATTGTTATGAAAGACCTTTACCTTTCCCAAATGAACAAGTTAATGTGAGTGCCCCTACCTACGCCTCCCCCTGAGCAATGGGACATTGCAGAAATGCACACGTTCCTCGTTACTGATTTTCTCAAGGGCTTAGCCCTATCCCCATTCCAGTGACTTGATGTTGTGCTGTTCTGCTGCCTCAGTGTTGTTCATAGATTCAAGGAACCCCCCTCAGGATCTATGAAGTGAGGTGCAGCACTCTTGTAAGGAGGGTTTTAATATGAACATACCCCTAAGTGAATCTCAAGCTGGATTTCAGACGGTCAAATCCCTGTGGCTAGGAGTAGAATTGTGAATTTGGTTCTGCAGTTCTGGGAGTTAGCGATCTAGATGTGGATCCCTGTGGCCCTTGTCTGTTTTGTGTCAAGTTACTCCCCTCTCTCAAACGCCCCCAGTGAAATAGGGCAGTAACGTATTGTAGCCATCATTGCTGAACTGAAAGGTCAGAGCTGACACATCATGCCTGGGAGGTTGTGTTCATTAATGACCTTATCTTCCCACAGGGATGAGATTGCTGGTTGTATTGAGAAAGCTTATGAGAAAATCCTTTTCACTGAGGCCACCCGGATCCTCTTCTTCAACACACCCAAAAAGATGACGGACTACGCTAAGAAGGTGGTTGGGGTTTAGGACAAGGGGTTATGGAACCAAGGGATGCACTATTAGTGAGCAGTGAGGTAGTCTAGAGGGAACAAGGCTGCCCAGGGTTGAATCCAGCCATGTGTGATCTTATACAAGTTGCCAAATCTGACATTGTGTATGCGTAGAACAGATTTTCAATATGTGGGATGAGCTTAGCCCCAGCTGGGGATGGGCATTCCTCTGCACGGATCGGCTTTTGGCTCTCTCCCTCCCCCTGCTATTGGGGATTGAACCTAGGGGCGCTCTTATCCCTAAGCTAAACCCCCAGGCCTTTTTATTTTTAAATTTTGATACAGGTTCTCACCAGGTTGCCTAGGCTGGCCGTGAACTTGCAAACCTCCTGCCCTAGCCTCCTGACTGGCTGAGATTACAAGCATGCACCATGTGCTAGGCTGGCCTTTGCCCTTGTTAGAATTCTTTAGAACTGGCAACTTTTTCTGTAAGACTTTGTTTCATTTAGTATGGAACATTTGAGTAGGAGCAGTGCCTCTGGACATGCTGGTGTCCCAAGAGGCAGGAGAGTTGAGAGCAGATTGCAAAAGGGGTGAAATTGAGTATGGATGATGGTGACAGCTATTATTGATCACTTATTCTGGGCTAAACACTATTTCTGTTCTTCAAAGGTTTCGATTCACAGAGGTAATTAGGGTATCCGTCTGGAATGCAGAAAAACCAGGGCAAAGAAAATGAAGTTCTTTGTTTCAAGGTGCTTAGTAGAGTAGGGTCATGAGGAGAGTGAGCCATGGTACAAGTGGTGTGCTGGCTCCACTGGGTGGGAAGACAGCCTTTGGAATCACCCCACCCATCTCTCATCATTCTTTTCCTACAGCGAGGGTGGGTCCTAGGCCCCAGCAACTACTACAGTTTTGCCAGCCAGCAGCAGAAGCCAGAAGATACCACCATTCCCTCCACGGAACTGGCCAAACAGGTCATTGAGTATGCCCGGCAGCTGGAGATGATTGTCTGAGCCCACTGGCCCTGGGACAGGGCAGGGCATGGTTATTTAAAACAGTCACGGTGCAGGCTGTCCTCCAATAAAGGTGGATTGACATGTTCTTCCAAACCCTTGTATCCCTAGTTGGGATGGCGGGGAACCAATTTATCACCTCTGGAGAACTTGAGAGTTTTGGGGGTTGGAGATAACACCCCCCATCTAGTCAGTTTCTGTCCAGTGTCTGTTGCTTCTGGTCTCAAACTCCGATGTCCTGTGACCCATGGGAGAACACAGTCCCCAAAGAGGGGGACTATTCCATCCAGCTGTGGACATATTGGAATGTTGGGCCAGGGCATCGGAACCTTTCAACAAAGGGTGTGAAATGTCCCAATTTTTTAAATATTGGCAGTGGATTAAATAATTTTACAAATGGCATGTGAAATGGAATTTGTCTATGGGCTACTACTGTGTGCCCTCTGGAACAAAAGGTGTGGTCTTGCATGGGTTTGCCTTGCTTTCCCCTCTTTCTGAACCAGTGCTGTGACTTCGGTCTATCCCACATAATCAATCTATATTTTTTGCCTGAGGTTCTTGAGAAGGTGCTAGTCTTAGTCTGGCTGAGCCATTTGTGGATTTAGGAATTTTCAAGGCCACCCAGAGTTAGTTTTCCCCATTGTAAACTAGGAATGATCACTCTTCCTTCCCAGAGTGATTTGTGCTGGTCTGTGACTTGGCATTAGGTCAGCTCAGAAATGAGTTCCCCACCTCCAGGCCTATCGGTGTGGATGCTGGATAAATAGAATGTCACTTATTGCTGTTCCAGGTCTAGCCGCCTTATTTGCAGGATGTGTTGTTTTGATGGACTTCTGCCTTGCCCCCACCCTACTCTTTCAGCCCCCAGTGGGTGACTGACAGGCAGCTAGGCATCTGGATTGGTTATTTTATTGGCATGGAGGGGAAAGCAGAGGGCGTTGAGTTCACTGCACTCAGTTTGGATGGGTGGCCTGCAAGTCGTAGTGCTCCAGCCCCGCTACCAGGGAGCCAGCCAGCTTGATGGTGGCGACCCAGGGTGGCTCACTCAGGTGGTTGGTGGGTGTGCTCAGCCTGGGAAGAGGGAAGAATTAACAAGGGCCTGTGAGGCCCTTATCTCTGCCCGGGGCTTCACTTTCCCTAGCTGAGTAAAAGAAACTCCTGAAGGCTGTCTAAAAGCCACAGGCTTTCTGGGGCTGAGCTACATCCACTAGAGTAGGAAAGGGGCTGAGAGTTGGTGATAGTGCCTCAGCTGAGCCCCCAAGAGGTCCAACACAGACTCCGGAATTCAGTGTCCTCAAGAGCCAGGATCAAACCCTGGTGACCAGATGTGGAGATTTGGGATGGGTGGAGGGATGCTGGAGGATGCAGGGATCCTCCTGGATCTGGGGACTGAGGAGTTGCCTTTGCAGCACAAGGGCTGGGGCATCTGTGCTCCCTGTTGCTTAAAGCCTTGGCTCCTAGAGTCAAAAGGTGAAAAAGGTCAGAAGCTTGAGGGGGCTAGGTCAGGGCTTCCCCTGTCCAGAGAAATTGAGGGATCCACATTTATCCCTTTGGTTCCATCTCCCTCCTATTGCTAAAGAGCATGGAACATGGCTCCTCTTGGTGCTCCGGGGCACAGGGTCAAGGCAGTGAATAAGGTCAGGCCAGCTGGACTAGCTTCCCTCTCTGATGGACAAGAGAGTTGCAGGAGGGCCACTGGTTAGCTTGAGAGTCTGAAACCAAGGGGCTGAGCCAAGGTATCCCCTCTCCCCTGCAAGGGGTCAGTAAAGCTCCTCAGTCCTGAAGGCTTGGAGCTCAGCTAGATTTGATATGTAGGTAAGGGAAGGTCAAGGGTCAGGACATCAAAAGCCCTGAATAGAAGTCTATCCAGGAAAATCTAATCCAGGACTTGGAAAGGTATGCCCTCCCCTCCCTACTTCCCAACTTCCCCTCACCAGGCAGACACGTTGCGGGGCAGTCGGCGATGGCGCGGCTGGTGGCGGCAGTAACACTTGCAGGGACAAGAGTTAAGCACCTGGAAAGGTGGCCAGTGGCGCGCGGCGCCCGAACTAGCTGCCCCCGTCCGAGGGGCCCCACTGCCACCACCCCCTCCGCCGCCGCTGTCATTCACGGTAGCTGCAGTCCTTTCGCGAGGGCCGTCTCCAGGGGCGCGATCTTCACGGGTCACACCTCGGGCCGCACGGGGACCCTTGTTTCTGCGCGTGCGAGCCTTGATAGGTGGGGGCGCAGGTGGCGACCGCTCAGCGGTGATAGCTGGAGCTGGGGATGGGACCGGATCCGGGGCCGGATCCGGGGCCGGGGCCGTTGCTGGGGCCTGTTCGGCCGCCAAGGCAGGGGGCAGCGCAGGGGCTGGGGCGGGAGCCAGGACTGACTCCACGTGGCCTGGGGTAGGCAGACGAGCCACTGGCAGCGGCGTAGGCTGGAGCGCTGGAGGAGGTTGCGGTGTGGGCGGCGGCACCGGCGGCGGCGTGGCTGGTGGCGTGGGCGGCGGCGGCCGCGGCAACAACTGCTGCGGACTCGGAGGCCCAGGACGCACGGGCTCACCATTGGTGGGCGCTGGAAAGATGAACATAGGCGGCGCCAGCAGGGCAGGTGCGGGTCTCCGGGGCCCGGGAGCTGGGTGCGCCTGCCCTGGTGGTGGCGGAGGGGAGCCGCAGGGCCCAGAGAGTGCCGCCGCACGCCGTCTGGGAGCCCCGACACCTCCGCCAGAACCATTGAAGCGAAAGTGGCGTTCAGGCCCATCGGGAGGGCTTACCCAGTCGAATTTGGGCTTTGAGCCTGGGAATGTGGTGTAAGGGGGAGGCGGTAGGGCCCGGGCGTGGGACGCAGGCGCCACGGGGGGACCAGAACACCCTTCGCCGTCTCCATTCCCTCCCTCGGTTTCCTGTGCCCCACGAGGGACCTCTCCCAGGGTACGAGCTGCTCCAGGAGGGAGGGGTCCCTGTTTCAGCACCTCAGCATAAGAGATGGCACCTGAGGCAGCAAAGAATCCTCCGCCTCCGCCACCCCCCAGCGAGGCTTTGGCAGCTAAAGGACCCGAAGCTGCTGCAGGGGCCAAGGGGGGCCCCGACTTGAAGGTGACTTTACATAGCAGGCTCAGGCCGGGCTCGGAAGCTGCAGACCGGGCCATTTCGCCTTCCCCTGCTTGGGGAGGCACCCCTCCGCGGGCCCCACCAGCCGTCTGGCTCTCGCTGCTGTGCCTGGCCTGGCTTTCTGTGGGGCTTGTGGCGGATGTGACCAGAGCTGGAGTGATTCTGCGGTTCGGGGGCGGCCGGTCTAAAGGTGGCAGTGGTGGTGGCTTCCGTGGCTCCAGGGGCGTCGGAGGAAGGACTGGGGCCCTCGGGACAGGGTCCTTTTCAGTTAGTTGTCGGGGCAGCGGTGGCAGCGGGCGGAGGCTCGGAGGGTCGCCCTGGCCGCGATGGCTCGCCTCCAACAGGCCGCGGATCCGGGGCACCGCAGTGCCCGTGGGTTTTCGCCACTTAGAAGGCGCGGGCAGCAGGGTCCCCACTGGGGGCGGGGGTGGTGTGGAGACTGCGGCCGCAGCCGCCTCCTCTGGAGGGGGCGTCACTGGCAATGGCAGTTCTAAGGTCAGGGGCAGGGGCAAGGGTGAGGCCTGGGGCTCCGGGGGTACCAGGAGTCCCGGGGGCGCAGAGCTGCCAGGGAACCAGACGCCCAGCCCTCGAGCCAGGCGCATAGCCGGGGAGGAGGGGGTCACCTCGGGCTCCACCAGGGACGTCCGGCGGGAGTCAGAGGCGCGGTCCGAGGCCTGCTCTTTTCGGGAGCCCCCGCCCGCGGACGGCTCCGACTGCACGTTCCCCATTTCCGACGGAGGTCGCGGACTGTGGTCAGAAAAACTTCCACCAGTCAGTCTGCCAGGGCTGTGGGGACCCACGAAGTTGGCTGTTCCTGAACTTATCCGTCTGCATTGGCCCCGCCCCTGTCATCCAGTATCTACTCAGCTCAGATCTCCAGTCTTGTTTCCTGAGCCTCTTGCCTACTTCCCCGCCACCTCTCATAAGCTGCTGTTAAGAAATTTAGGTCCCAACCCTTTAAATTGCTAAGGTTCCGACCCTGCTCCCTAGGCTGGCTCCTTAGATCACATCCCTACACTTTCGCCACGCCCCGGGTCTCCAGACTTCAAGACTCAGGTTTTGACCGCCTTGTCTGTCTCTCGGGCCACACCGCTAATGATGGTTGTGCCCAGTCTCTTAAAGGAGCTCTGGCTCCTCTTCCAGCACTCTAATCTGTCTCAAGAGGCTTAGGCCCCGCCCCGCCCAACTCTCTGGTCCCGCCCCCGATTGTCGGGGCAATCGGACCCTAACCCAACCCCGCCCCCACCTACTATATAGCCCTGCCTCTGACCAACAAATACCAGGTGTTCGGGGCATGCTAACCCTCCGACCACTCACTCTGTCTATCATTTGGATCCCTCCCTCTTCCCAGGCAGCGGCATATCCTCAAGTCTCACCCAAACTTCTTTTCCCGCTGCGGGTCTACCGGCCTGTCCCACGGCTCTGGCTCCACCCCTTCCCCAAGCTCCGCCCTGACTCCGCCCAGAAGACCTCACTCACAGACTCCTCCAGCCGACCAAAGATCAGACCGCGGCCCCCGGGGCCCAGGGTAGGGCGGGGAACGGCCGTAGCAGAAAATAACCGAAAAGAACGGGGGTGCGGGTGAAGGCAAGTGGGCGAGACTGCGAGGGCGGACCCCGAGATCTAGGCCCCGCCCCCGCGCTCGAGGCCCCGCCCTCCTGTGAGCCAGCTTGAGCCTGGCCCTTTACGAACCTGGAGCTCCCTTTGAAATTCTCTGAAATCTTCTTCCCCGCCCCCAGGCCTTCTAGTCATAAGCCCCACCCCTTCAGAACGTTTTACTTAGCCCCTCCCCTTTAGAGTGCTCCGCCCCCTCCGTTATTCCCTCCTAAAGTCCCGCCCATTACGAACACTGCTACGTAGCTCCTCCCTTTGAGACCTCTCATCTGCCCCGCCCCAAAGGCAATTCATCTGTAAGCCCCACCTTTTTAAGATCCCGCAGTAGCTCTTTCCAGGACCCTCTCCTTCCTCCGCCCGCCCAGAAGGCCCTTCCACGTGGACCCGCCCCTTCCATGACGCACTCTCTGGTCGGTTCCTTTAGCCTCCAAACCTTCTCCAAAGTCCCTCCAGCCCCGCCCTCTTGCGAATTCTCCCCCTCGCCCCACCTCTCTTCGAACACTGCCAGGCATCCAGCCCCTCCCATTTAGAGCCCAAACTGTAGACCACCCACTCTTTAGAACCCTGAAACCAGGCCCTGTTCCCTCCTCATATCATCAGGGACCAAAGGAGTATGAGTGGAAAAGTGATGGATACCCTCTGCATCTTGAGAAAACGGGCTGGGGGGGACTGTTCGTAGCAGCTGGTGCCGGGCTCTAGGACCCAGCGGGCAAGGATGCCCGCCTCTCTCACCCCTCCCCCAAGCCGCCCCCTCCCCCCTCACCCGTCTTCCAGGTTCCCCTCCCTCCCCCCCTCGCCCCGGCTCCCGGTGCCCGTCTCCAGCGCCGCCGGAGCCAGCGAGGGAGCCGGAGCGGACCGGAGGAGGAGGAGGAGGCCGCGTCGCCGCTGCTCGGAGCCCGGCCGGAGCCTCCCAGGCAGGTGCAGAGGGCCGCGAGGGGGCGGGCGCTGACAGACCGCCTGCCCCAGTGAGGGGGCGGCCGGGACCGCGCTGCGCCTTCTGCCCACCCCGGCGCCGCGCGGACCCCGGCTCGGAAGGCAAGGGGGTGGGGGCCCCCAAACTGCGCGGCGGCCATTTGGGGTACCAGTCTCCATTTGGGGGTCCTGGACTGCCTCCGAGGATGCCCCATTCATAAAATTCTGTCTTGGACCCTCACCATTGAGGAACTCTGAGGACCACTTCCCCGGGGAACATAGAGGTGTAAGGAACATAGGGCACCCCGAGATACCGGTGCCCCATTCCAGCTAGGCCATGCGGGGGGACCCCTGCCCTCTTTCCCTGCTTCACCTGTTGTCGGGGGAGGCGGGCGGACAAAGGAAGCAGCGTCACGTGACTGCTCATTCACAAAATCCCATCCCATTGAGAAAAGGGGCTGGGGGCGCTGCAGCCGCCCCTTCCCCTCTTGAAGGGCCGGGAACCCGACAGCCTTCAGATGGGGGAGGGGGCTAGAATTCGTTGCCCGGGTCCCTAAGGTTGGGACGCCAGGGTCCCTGCGCTGGGTGGCAGTGAGGGACTGGACGCTAATCCAAATTACTGGGGGGAGGGCTATGTCCCCTGATCTGGGGAACCGCATGAAATTTTTTTGAAGGGTGCTGGGGAGAGGGATCGATCTTTCCGCCCACTCCCATCTCTCCCGCTTGGTTTAGCTCTGCTGGGACCTGAGGGAGCAGCCTTGATTTTTGTGAATGAAATGCTCCCTGGATATCTTCGGTAGCTGATTTCTGGCTTCTCTGCCTCTATCTCTTTCTCTCGGCCTCTTTCTGGCCATTTCTGGTTCTCTCCCTGCTCCCTGTCGATCTCTCCGTTGCTGGGTGACTCAGTGAGCTTTGCATCCGGTCTCATTCATAAATCCGGGAAGGGGTGGGGGGAAGAGAGCCAGGGTTTCTCACCCAGCCAGTGACCTGGGTAACGGGGTGCAGAGGCTGTGTTGGGAGAACTGGAGCTGAGTTGATGGGCCCAGAGAAATACATATGCGCAGGAACCCAGATGTGAGGGGGGACGATGGGTGGGGCTGTGGGTATGTGGTGAGAGGGAAGAAGACTGGGTTGAGGGGATGAGCAGGAGGGGGAGGGGAAGTGGAAAACTAAGACTATGGGGCTGGGGACAGAAAAGATGGGGGAAAGGTGTGCATGGAGAGAAAAAGATACATGGTCGAAGGTAGACATAGGAGAGAAGAGATGTCACAGGGAAAAAAGAAGCCATGCTAGAATAAAGTGGGCATGAGGGGAGACAGCTTGTATTGGTGGCTGAGGGTGCAGTGATCCGGATGTGAGAGATGAAGACCAGAGACCAGGATTGGGAGAACACTGAAGGGGAAACAGGATGTGATTTCACTGTTTCACTGACGGTTTGTCCCTGTCCTCCTAATCTTCTCCAGGTACATGGTGCGGGTCCGAGCCGTGGTGATGGCCCGAGATGACTCCAGTGGGGGCTGGCTGCCTGTGGGGGGCGGGGGCCTCAGCCAGGTGAGCGTATGTCGGGTCCGAGGGGCCAGGCCCGAGGGGGGGGCCCTCCAGGGGCACTACGTCATCCACGGGGAGCGCCTCCGGGACCAGAAAGTGAGCCACCCTGGGACGTGGGGTAGGGTGGGACCTGGGGAGGCAGGGGAATGGGGCTGGGAGTTCAGAGAAGTCAGGTTGTCTCTCAGCCTGGGAATCCAACTGGGACCTGGGATGGAGTCTGGCAGCAACTCTATCCTACAGATAAGAGCTGGGAATTTCAGTAGTATTGGAATATCAGGCAGGTTCTGTCCACTGTGTCCCCTGTTAGTCTGTCGAAGCAACCTCCTGACTGGTCTCCCTCCCTGGTTCCTGCTCCCCCTTCATCCCCTGTCTGTTCCACAGGGGCCCTGCTGACACCCACCTCACATCATATCCCTCTTCTGTTCAGAACCTTCTTGTGGCTCCATCTTTCTCAGAGACCCTTGCCAGAGGCCCTGTACCAACTGGCCCCTGTCTACCCTAAGTATATGGAGGCATTTGGTGGGGGTCTACTTGGAATTGCCTAACATGGTTAACAGTTCTGTGTGTGAGTTCAACAGGACTGACTGGGCTGTCTGGCCCAATTTGGAGGGTCAATGTATAAATTTCAGTGGGGATGTCGTTTGAAGATTTGGATTGGTGGAAAAAGGCTTTGGGGGAAGGGTATAGTTTCAGAGCAGGGGTTGTTTGGAACAATGTGGGGGGATTTGAAATGGTTTGGAGGAATGTAGTGGTGTTAGGCAAGCATATGAAGGAACATTAAGGGTGGTGGCCAGCATTGAGTGGGAATCTGAAAGTTTAATAAAAATATTTTGGGGTTAAGGGTTTTGGAGATTATTAGGGCATCAGAAGGGTATTAGCTAATATTTTTACATGTTCTGTAAAGGTTGAAGAGTGCTATTGAGTCTGAAATGGGTACACTGGGTCATCAGAAAGGGGTTAACAATGTTTTAGGCAGTCAGTAAGATTTGGGATTCCTACTGGGGCACCACAGGAGGATATTAGGAAAATGTAGAGATCAAAGAATTAGAGGAAATGTTGAGTATCAAAGATACACTCCATAAAACTGGGGGATTATATTGGGGTGTCAATCAGGGTTTAGGGGTACACCTAGGATTGGATAATGAGGTGGATGGTAGGATACTGGGATATGCAGAGGGGCTGGGGGATGAGGGGAAGTCATACCTGTGGCTGGGTCCTGTGTCTTACCTATCTCCCTCCTGCCCCTCAGACCACCTTGGAGTGTACCCTGAGGCCAGGCTTGATTTACAACAAAGTGAACCCTATCTTCCACCACTGGAGCCTGGGAGACTGTAAGTTTGGACTGACATTTCAGAGTCCTGCAGAGGCTGATGAGTTCCAGAAGAGCTTGCTGGCTGCGCTGGCCGCACTGGGCCGAGGTGAGTGTATAGATGTGGGCTCTGGGCTGGGGGCAGGCATAGGAGAAGCTGGGGCCTGGGGACTCACTCTCTGCCTCTTTCCTTGCCTCAGGCTCGCTCACTCCTTCCTCTTCCTCCTCCTCCTCCTCCTCCCCATCCCAGGACACAGCAGAGACTCCCTGCCCTCTCACGGTGAGTCTGGGGTGCCTCTACTGGGTGGCAGGGTTTGGTCCCTGGTCTAAAAACATTCTTGAGCACTTCCTGTGTGGATGGCATCAGGCCACCTGCTAGAGATACAAAATTAGGCCCAAACTGTTAGTGTTAGTTCAATCTCTGTTATTTGAGGTTTTTGTTCTGTGGAGATAGAACTTATTCAAGGGTATCTTTTGAGCACCTTCTGTATACTAGGCAGTTTTAGGCACTGGAGACATATCAGTGAACAAAACAAAGTTCCTTTTTTCTTGGAGCTTTTATTCTAGTTCAGGAAAGGGATAAATTTTATAGGTGAATAAGTATTAAGAGGAAATGGGACTGAATGTAGTGGTGTACACCTATAATCCCAGGTACTTGGGAGGCTGAAGTAGGAAGATTGAAAGTTGCAGGTGAGCCTGAGCAACTCAATAAGACCCCGTCTCAAAATAAAAAATAAAAAGGGCTGGGGATGTAGCTCAATGGTACAGTACCCTGCATTCAATCTCCAGTACTGCCAAAAGAAGAAGAAGAAGAAAAAAGTAGGGACTGAGCAGGTAGAACATGTACAAGGCCCTGGGTTATCTCCAGTACTACCAAAAAAGAAAGAAAGAAAAAAAGGGAAGTAGATGAACATATGAAAAACATTTTTTTTTAAAGATAGAGGGACAGTGAGAGAGAGAGAAAGAGATAATCAATTTTTTTTTCTTTAAAGAGAGAGGGACAGTGTGAGAGAAAGAGAATTAATTCTGTTTTAGTTTTTCACGTGGCCCTTGTTGCTCCGAGACTCCGTTGTGTACATGGTGCTGGGGTTCGTACTTGCTCATGCTGGACAAGTGCCGTAACCGCTGAGCTGCTGCTCCAGCCCAAGAATCAATTTTATTCAGTTTTTCATGTGGCTCTTGGTTGCTCCGACACTTTGTTGTGTATGTAGTGTTGGAGTTTGAACCCATGTATTTGCGCATGCCAGGCAACTGCCCTAACTCCCGAGCCACTGCCACTGCCACAGCTCCATGAAAGACAATTTCACGTACCAGTCACTCAAACCACAAACCTTGGGATCATCATGTAACGTTGTCAGCAGATGTTGGTTCTACTTTCAGAATGGTCTGAATCTCTTTCCACCTGGTGTTGTTCAACCTCATCTCCCAACCGAACAATCCCAACAGCTTCTCATTGTCACCTCTCCTCTCCTTTTCCCCTACTATCTGTGCCCCACACACAGCCGGAGAACCTTACTTAGAGTTGAGTCAAATAATAGCCCCTCCCCCAGGACTTTGTCTCACACAAGATAAAGGACAAAGTCCTTATAGTAGCACGTAATATCCTACACCATCTGGCCCTGGGTTACTCTCGTCTGTACTCTCTGCGCCAGCCACACTGGCCTCCTTATTCCCACTCCATCAGGCAGGCACACTCTGGTCTCAGGGCCTTCGCACTGGCTATTCTTTCTGTCTGGAACATTCTATTCCAGAGTCTACATGGCCCATTCTCTTCTGTCTTTCAGAGCTTTATACAAATATTACCTTTATAATGCCCTCACGATTAACCTATTTAAAATCATAATCTTGGGGGCTGGAGCGGTGGCTCAGGGGTTATGACGCTTGCCTTGCACATGCTAGTACACGAGTTCAAACCCCAGCACCACATACACAGTGAAGTCTTGGAGCGAGGGGGGCCCACATGAAAAACTAAATAAAATTGTTTCTCACTTTCTCTCTCTCTCTCTCTCTCTCACTGTCCCTCTCTCTTTAAAAAGTAAATAAATAAATAAAAATCAACAAAAAATAAAATAGTAATCTCCTAATGCCCCTTATCAGGTTCTAATTTTTTCCCATCTTCTAAGACATTTTCCATAGCTGAGACAGTTTTCTCATCTATTAGTTTCCTGCCATCTCCCAGGTCAGTTTCATGAGGGTAAGGATCTTTGGTAGGTTTCTTGCTGCACCTCTAATGCCTGAAAGAGCGGCAGGTACGCAGTTACACAGAAAGCGTTCATTGAATGTGTTGAGTCAATGGGTTGAATAAGTGAATGAGCAAACTGGCAGGTGCATTTCTTTTTTTTTTTGGGCAGGTGCATTTTGGCACTTGCCAGGAACAGTGAGAGCTGCTGAGAATATTTGGGAGGGTGGGGGACAAAATTTGTTCCCTGGGAAGAAAAGGGAAGAATCTCAGGGTAATGGGAGATGGAGGTGGGGCCACAGTAGTCACCCACAGTTCCTCTCTTGAAAGATGCTGCTGTCCATGGTTCAGCTCAGATCGACACAGGAGCATGCCTTGATGCTCAATGAGTGTTTATTGAATGTGGCGAACAGATGAGGTAGCATTATGCTCACCTTACAGAAAGTAAGTTGAGGGGGCTGGAGCAGTGGCTCAGCAGTTATGGCGCTTGCCTGGCAAGCACAAGGACCTGGGTTCAAACCCCAGCACCACATACACAACAAGTGTTGGAGCAACGAAGGCCATGTGAAAAACTAAATAAAGTTGATTCTCTCTTTCTCTGTCTCTCTCACTATCCCTCTCTCTTTAAAAAAAAAAAAAAGGAAGAAAGTAAGTTGAGGGTCTGAGAAGTGGTGTTTCAGCTGATAAAGGACAGACCTGGTTTGGACAGGAAGGAGGGCATTCCGGGTAGTGTGATGAGGCAGGAAGGTGGCTGATTAGCCAAGGGAGCTGGGTTCAGAGAATTGAGACGGTTGGGTGTTCTGTGGGTTGCTGAGCTGAGCAGTTAAGAAGAGGAGGCTAAGCTGGGCACAGTGCTAATGCTAGCTATTGGGAAGACTGAGGCCAGCCTGGGTAACTTTAGTGAAACCCTGTCTCAAAATAAAAAGAAAGAAAGAGGACTGGGGATAAAGGCCAGTGGTAAAACATCCCTGGGTTCAATCCCCAGTACAAAAAAGAAAAAGGAGTCTAATGGTAATATCCATTCCCAGCTTTTCCTGTACATGGGACATGGGCCTGCCCTTTACAGTGGGTCCTAGCCACATCCTATTGAATAGGTGCTGTTATTATCCTGGCTTGAAAGAGGAGGAACTGAAAGAGAAGGAAACTGAGGCTCAGAGGTGAGCTCACTTGCAGAAATCAGTGGCAGAGCCGCGCTTAGACCCAGACTTGGCTGGCCTCAGATTCTCCATCTCAGTTGGGAGGGGATCTTTGTGAGGCTGCTGTTGGGGTGGGACTTCCAGCGCTGAAGCTGTCAATCTCCCCCAGTCCCATGTGGACAGCGACTCCTCTTCTAGTCATAGCCGCCAGGAGACGCCTCCAACCGCTGCAGCAGCCCCCATCATCACCGTGGAGTCAGCTTCTGCCTTTGGTGCGGCCACATCCCCCCAGCGCCGCCGCTCCTCAGCTCAGGTGCGACTTCTGGAGAAGTTTGGGTGGAATGGGGACAGACGCTGCAGTCCCTAGGCGGTGCTGGAGCTGAGACCCAGGAGCCAGAGTGAGGGGGGTGGTGAGAGAGGACACACTGAGCGAGGGAATGACTGCCTGACCACTGAGCTGAGGGTAGGGAGAAAGTAGAGGTCCAGGCTTTCCTGAGGGTTGGTTTGGGTCTTCCTGTGTCTGGGGTTCTTGGAAATTTTGGGGAGTTCTGAATTCCAAAGGGACTTGGGGGGGATTATGTGGACAATTTTTCCAGTATATTAGAGGGTGGTAGTATTCGGGTAAGGGCTCCTTAAGACTACTTAATTCACAAGTGAGCGTCGGGAGGTTTGGTTACCGAGGGAGTAAAAGGGACCCAGAGATTGGATTCCTTAGTCCTAAAGGGGGAGTTGACTAGAATCTGATGGTAGAGGGTGCTGGGAGCTGAGACTCCTGGATCTTGAGAGCGGCCAGGACTAGGAGGCTGAAGTCAGTAGGTCCTTAAAGGGTGAGCTTGGTCAAGCCTGGATTCCTCTGTCCCTGGGAAAGGAGGCTGCTGAGGGATCTTAGACTAGGAACAGGCTGGGGTCTTGGAAGTTTGAAAGCCCAGCCCCGAAGTGTTCCAGGGGGACAGGATTCTTGGATGACTGCGCCCTGCGGCTAGATCTTGGGATTCTTGGGTCTTATGAGATTGGGAGATTGTGGTGGGGGTCACCAACTTCCTCGTTAACCTGACCTCCTTGTCCCTTCGTTCTGCAGAGCTACCCTCCGCTTCTACCGTTCACAGGGGTTCCCGAGCTCTCAGAGCCAGTGGCGGGGTCCGGAGGCCAGGGCTGGAGCGGACGCGGCTACGAGGATTACCGGCGCTCCGGGCCTCCAGCGCCCCTTGCCCTGTCCACCTGTGTGGTGCGTTTCGCCAAGACTGGCACACTGAGGGGTGCAGCCCTGAGTCCTCCTGTGTCACTTCCTGCGCCTCTTACTGAGGCTGCGCCCCCAGCGCCCCCGGCTCGTCCACCCCCAGGCCCAGGCCCCACCCCTGCACTTGCTAAGGCCTCCCCGGAGGCGGAGGAGGCAGCCCGCTGTGTGCACTGCAGAGCACTCTTCCGCCGCCGCCCAGACGGGCGCGGTGGTCGCTGTGCGGAGGCCCCAGACCCGGGTCGCTTACTGGTGCGCCGTCTTAGCTGCTTGTGGTGTGCGGAGAGCTTGCTCTATCACTGCCTGTCGGACGCCGAGGGCGACTTCTCGGACCCGTGCGCCTGCGAGCCAGGCCACCCGCGCCCTGCTGCACGCTGGGCGGCCCTGGCGGCACTCTCCCTGGCGGTGCCCTGTCTCTGCTGCTACGCCCCGCTGCGCGCATGCCACTGGGTCGCGGTGCGATGTGGCTGCACTGGCTGTGGGGGTCGCCACGAGGAAGCTGCGCGGTGAGGACTGCTTGGTGAGTCCGGTTGCCGGACCAGACCAAGGACCCCAACTTGAGGGTCCAGGACCCCAAACTCCGTTCGAACCCAAAACCCAAACCTAGGCACATCTAGAACTTGAAGCTTGAGTTTGGATTGAGAGATCCCAGACTTGGAACCTGGACCCTAGACCTACAACTGAGCGACCCCAGACCCAATTTCGCTGGGATATCTGTCAAGAGCACCCAGGCCTGAGTTCTGGATTCTCTGTCCTCCTTCCCTACTGAGGAGATTCTCCACATCCCTGGACTGCATTTCAGAGGGCCTGGGAAGCACACAGATCCTTGAGAGATGCAGGGACCTTAAACCATGACTCCTTATATATTTGACCAAGCCAGGTACCTGGCACCATAACGCTAAGGCCCCATAATTAGGAGCTGCCAATATGTATCCCTTCCTATATCTAATTATTCCCGGATCTTGAGACCAGAGGATACCAAATTACCCCCAAGTGGTCCCCCAAATGGAACTAGTACACATCTGAGATGTTCTTGGAGCCCCAGAACCCCTGAGACACCAAACCCTCTGTCTGGGATGTGGTCTGGAATCATCAGATGCTGGCCTCAAGCCTATTCACTACTGAGTGCCCACAGACCTGGTCTTTGATCCAGGACACCAATGTCTAAGTTGTCCATGTGACCCCAAGTGTCCTAGGACTACAGACTTAAGATGCACTGAGTTCTTGGATATGCACAAACATGAGATGTTCTCTGATCAAAATGAATAGGGAGGCCCATCCCAGAACTTCACAGGTACCAGACACCAAGATGCTGTGGGATGAGAGATTGAAGACGTCTAGATCCACCTGCCCCCACAACAGTTTCCCAGGGCTTTGGATCTCATATGGACTCAGGTCTGTCCTGTTCTCCAAAGTATGACTGAAGGCCACCAGCATCTCAGAGCCCAAGACACTGATCTTCAAGTCTTCAAATAGCCCCCTTACAGGTCCCCTTGGACCTGAATTTCAAGACCCCAAGTGTCCTGGAATCTTTGGCTTCTTCTACTCAGATCCCCAGTCTCCTAAAGGCCAGGTAGGAGTTCAGCTCCTAGAAGATGGGATGGCAACCCAGACCTCAACCCCTTGGCCTCCAGCTCCTGAGTGACCCTAAGGTGCTTTAAGAGCACTGGATCTGACTCCAAGGTGCCACTGACCCTCAGATGCAGGGCTCAAGCCCTGACAACATTGGGATTTTTCCTGATTCACGACTTTGGTCCTTCACAGTCACTCAGCTCCAAGACGCCCTTAGATGTCAGAGTTCTCTGAACTCAAATCTCTCTAACCTGATTCGCCAGGCTCAGCTTGTGCAGCCTCAGAACTGTTGCCCTTAGAATCCTGCCATCCATAGGCCCTTGAAGCCCCAATGTTCCGACTTTGGAATTTGGGTTCCCAGGGCCCCAGCCAAATACCCTAGCAATCCTCAGAACTGCCCTTTGTCCTAGAGTTCCTCACTTTGAACTCAAGATTCCTGGATTCCAGGGCTACCCAGGAGTTCCCTATTCCCTCCTTCAGGGTGGGCCCAGTGTCACAACAGAGGACTGTGCAGACTATTCACTCAGCAAAGGCACAAGGCTGCCCCGGTGTGCTGGGGCTATAATTCGCGCTGAAGTCTGCTGCCCAAGATAGCCCTGCTCCCAGGGGAAGGCCTGCCATTTTGTCACTTGCACAAAGGCGCCTTTTGGGTGAGCTATGGCTGTACTGGGACCCCCGTGATCCCCAGCCTTGTAGGCCCAACCCTGAATCCTAATCCTGGTCCAAGTCCACCTCTCCTTGAGCCTCCTTTTCCATCTCAGAGTTGGGGTTGCTTTGGAAAGCTTAAAAGCCTGTATCATGACCCTCTGAGACACATCTTCTGGGGAAGGGGGAAGCCACAGCCTCTCTGCCTTGAGTAGAGTCGGATGTCCAAGTGTACCTTAAGATCTGGTATCCTGTATGATGGAACCAAGGTCTTAGAGCAAGACAGTCTCAATGTTTTGTTGGCTTGGGGCCTGTATCTGACCTCAGCATCTGGAAATGTGCATTTGCCTTTCTTCATTACCTAGACTTGGATGGCCTTGTGGGGGTTCAAGGGATAGATCCTACTGTCACTTCCTTTAAATTATTAACTATTTATTGTATCCGGAACCTGTGAGATTCAGCTCTCCCAACCAGATCCTGGGATGGGTGAGAGAAAAGGTGGGGTGTCCCTCCCGTCCCCACTCTGCCCAGCTCTCATCACTGTCAGACCCACCAGAGCTGAGGGTGGAGGGACTGGGGGCTGGGGCAGCCTGGGTCCCCATCCCCCTCTCTGTGCCTCGGTCTCCCCCCTTCCATGGTGGGCGGGGGGAAGCTCCATTCTTAACCTACCTCGTTTTGGGGAGGGGTGGGACAGGAGACTAGAGTGCTGTATGGTGCTGTGGGATCTTTGGATGAAGCAGTGGGGGCTGGACTGTCAGCCCCCACTTCCCAGCACCGCCTCTCCCAGGTCTCCCAGTCCTGTTCCCTGCTGATACCCACCTCTCTGATCCATGATTACCCTTCATCACCCCCAAATAAGGGGTGCATGAAGGGCTGACCCTGGGAGCCAGGAAGAGCTTACACCCTGGAGCACCCAGGCCCAATTTCCCAGCTGTTTGCCCCTCAGATTGGATGCTTGGCCCCCAGACTTGGGGAGGCACCCCAACATTTATCTTCCTGATCTTGATTCCAAGCCAGTCTGTGACCTCAATATTGTTAGCATCAGTGCAGGCTGAAGTGGTGGGGAGGATGGGGGCCAAAAACCCAGCCTTGTCAATGGGGGAGGGGGGCATAAGATCTGCTCCAAGAAACATCTGTGACAAAGTTTCAGCTTGTGTTTTTTATTTGAATTGATGCGCCCCATCCACTCATGTTCCTGAAATGTCACATGGGTCTCCTACCTCAATTCTCCCTTCCCTTCCACATCCTTTAGTCCCAAGCAGACCAACTGACTCTCATACATTCACTCAACACCTATTATATATAAAACAGCAAACAGGCAATAATCCCTTCCCACGGGACCTTATGACTTTACAGTGGGAAGACAATAAGTAAAAGACCTAATCTGTTAGAAAGGATACATACTAAAAAGAAAAGATGGGTGTCGTGGTACACACCTGTAATCACAGTGATTTAAGAGGCTGAGGGAGGATGACTGCAAATTCTAGGCTAGGCCAGCCTGAGCAATTCAGCAAGACCCTGTCTCAAAATCAAAAAGGACTGGGGATGTAGCTCAGTAGTAGAGCACCCCTGGGTCCAATTCCCAGTGTCATAAAATTAAAATGAGCATGGGGGATACAGATGATTTTGGCTACGGTGGTCAAGTCAGGCAGTATAAGCTGGCATTCACATAAAGGCTCGAAGGAGGTCAGGTGGTCTGCTTTAAAGTGAAGGGAACAGCCAATGCAAGGTGCTGAGGTAGGAGGGTGCCTATTAACTCTTGAGGAACATCAAGGGAGCTTGAGTGGCTGGAGGGAAGGAAGAATCCTAGGAGAGGAGGCTGGAGAGGTGACAGGGCAGATCTTGCAGGCCATTGTGTGGACTTTATTTTTATCCTGAGTCAGATGGAGCCACAGGAAAACTTCAAGCATGGGGGGTGCAGGGATAGACCTCAGAGATTCACAGACTCCCTCTGGCAGCATGTGGGTAACAGGCACTTGGAGGATCGGCAGGGTGACAATGAGGAGGCTGCTGTAACGGTCCAGGGAAGGACAATGTGGATAAGACCATGGTGAGAGCAGTGGAGGGGGAGAAGTGTGAGGACACTGGCTCTATTTTGAAGGTAGAGTCCACAGATTATATGCAGAATTTGATATGAAGAGAAGAATCAAAACTAGGGATGTGGTTCAATGGCAGTGTGTGTGCTTCACATGCAGAAGGCCCTGGGTTCAATTTTTAGCACATACATGCATACATAAAGTAAGTCAAAGCTATCAGTCCAAGTTTTGGGGATGGGCAATTTTTAATGTTTTATTTAACTCAACAAATGTCCCCTTGAGTGCCCTACCTTGGGGTGGACAGGATTATGGAGGGACCAGATTAAGAGCAGGCTCTGCCCCCAACAAACATGTTCTGGCCCTGTTCTATTCTGAGGTTCCAACTCATACCTGTTTCCAAGGAATGAGGATAGGAAGAGATAACTGGAACCATGATTTTTTTTTTTTTAAGAGAGAGGAACAGTGAGAAAGAATTTCATTTAGTTTTTCTTGTGACTTTTGTTGCTCCTCCACTTCATTGTGTACATGGTGCTGGGGTTGGAACCTCCAGTCCAGGACTCGAACAAAGATTTTAACAAACAGCAACATCAGCAGCAGTAATGAAAGAAATAGACTCAGGGGTTAAAAAAAAACATGGAATCTGGAATTAGATTTTTTGAGTCCTAGCACCACCATGAATTCACTGTGTAACAGCCTTTGTCAATCTCTGTATAATAGGGATAAGATATTTAGCTCAGTAGTACACACCGAATGCGCGATATGGTTATTTTTTCCCCCCAGGACTGAGATGGTTTTATTCTTAATTGAGTACCCTCATGTACTTTTTACATAAGAACGTATTAATTCTCATAAAAAAACCTCTAACTGTAGGTACTGTTATTATCCCTATTTATACAGATGGGAAGCAATTTGGCAGGAACCTGAGCCGGTGAGTAGCAGAATCAAACCCTAACCCTGTCTGCCTGCCTCCTAGGGTGCAGTCTCTTGTTCAGGATGACCATGTATTACACTGCTGCCTCACTCCAAGGCTAGGGAAGCAGAGAGGATGAAGGCCTAAGGCGAACTTTACGATCGTTCTAAGAGAAGGGTCTAAGTGAGGGAGTGGGTGTGAGGGATTAGTTGGAATTCGTGGATCTTTGATTTAATTCCAATCGTAAGGAAAAGGAGTTAGCAAGTTTCTGGGTTTGGGGTGGAGCTGCGTGAACATTTGGACTGGGGTGCATTAAGAGCAGAGGGCAACCAAGGGAGGCTGAAGAAAAGGAAGTCAAAACTGCTTTCACGTAGCCACAGTAGTGACGGTCGGGAACCTGAGCCGACGCGCTTGAATTTACAGCCTAAGACAGGTTACCTGAAGGGCGGCGAGGGCGGACCCGGGGACGGGTTCTGCCTCCTCCTTCGCCAATTGGAGCACTTACGCCCTTCCGCGAGAAGAGGTTGATTGGTCGCAGCCGTACACGGCGCCGCCGGGTGCTGGTGCGCGCGGCGCCCCTGGGGCGGAGCCTGTTATCGGCCGGAAGGGGGCGCGAGCCTGGCGGCCAGGCAACGCTTCCATGGAGGGGGCGGAGGCGGAAGCGCTGGAGGGGACAGCAGTGGCCCAGGACCTGCTAGCTCTGGGGTAAGGGGGTGTGCGGCGTGGCTGGGGTGCAGAACAGAGGGTTTAACTCGGGACACCGACGGAGGAGGAATCGCACTGACCCACCCACCGCCGCAGGTATGGGGACTTCCCAGAGGCGGCATCAAGGGACCCCTCGTGCCCAGACTTCAGGGCGCTATGCGCGCGGCTGGCAGCAGAGCTGGCGACACTGGGAGCCCTGGAGGAACAGCGAGAGGAAGGTGCCGAGGCGTTGAGCGCCGGCCACGGTGCGTACCGAATCGCGGGACCCGAGGGGTTGGAGCTGCGGAATCGGTTGCGCCCTGACTTCTCCCACCTTCTGCAGGCCCCGGGGCGGAGGAGGAATTCCTGAGACAGTTGGACGGACTGCTGCGGGCGTTGCACTGCCCGGATCGCGCGCTCTGCAGCGGAGACCGCGCGGCTGCGCTGCGGGAACCCGGCGCCGGCCCGCGCCTGCTGCGTGAGCCCGGGCAGTCCCGGGATACACAAGTGGGCGAGGCTACGGCCTCCGGAGTGGGCGGGTTCAGAATATGGAGGGAGGGCTAGGGTTCTCAAGGAGGCGTGGTCAGAATTTAGGGCGGACCAGAGAATCCAAAGTGGGTGGGGTCAGAATTGGGGCGGGCGGAGAGCTGTGAGGTGGGGTGGGTTAGAATTTTGAAAAAAGACGCTTTGGAAGCTCCGGTGGGTTGAATTAGATAAAGCCTGGCCTGTGGTTTCGAAGGGGGCGGGATTCGAATTCGAAGTAGAAAGAAAACAGGGTCTCAAGTGGGCGAGGCGCCTCTTCTTCTGGAGGCGGAGCCAGGGCTCCAGGTGGGCAGGACTAGAAGGTGGTCGGTTAGCCGCCCTGCTCCAAGGCACCTACACTGATCCCTTTTTTAAATTTTTAGGCTTTCTATGCTCTGAGCTCCAGGCTGCCCGCCTCTTGTGCTTGCACCCCCGGCTGGACTCCAACTCTGTGCCACCCCATGGGGAAGGGGCAGAGGAGGAAGTTGGCATGGTCCAGGAACTGGTCCTTACCCTCCAAGCCCTGGGGCTTCCCAAACCGATGCCAGGGACTCCAGCCAGCAAGCTATTGCGGGAGTTACATGTCAAGGTAGCGACCTGGACCATTCCACCTTCTTTGGGAAAAAGGCTCCTCTTTCCAAAAGGAGCCATAACAAGAGCGCCCCAATCACAGCGGTGTTTTTAGAACTGTGGCCGTCATTCGCGCATCCGTGGCCTGGGGCCTCAGAACTGAGGGGAATTGGGGTCCATGGACGGGTTCATCCTGTTTCTGCCTCAATTGACCTCTCACTTCTCCCGTCAGATTTCAGAGCTGCTGCCTTCCCTGCCCCCAGGATCCATGCAGCCCCTTCTCAGCTGCCCACTAGATGCACCCCAATGGGTAAGACTGTAAACAGCTTTCTGTGAGCAATGTTCCCATCCAGAGACAGGAGTGAGACGGACCTTTGTTATGACAGATACTTTTTTCTCAGGCTGCGCTGGAGTCTCTGTCCCAAAGCTTGACGGATCAGTACTGCTGCCGCCGCTGCCTCCTCCTCAAGCGCCTCGACCTCACGACATCTGCTTTCCACTGGAGTGATCGGGCAGAGGTGTGGGACAAAGGACATTGGCAGAAGCAGGGAGGCGTAGTCGTGGGGGCCACAGTGGTGAGAAGGAGGAATGAGGGCCAGGAAAATTACCCTCTTGGACGTTCTAAGACTCAGATCATTTTAGAATCTTATAAGGTTGTGGTTTCTCGAATCTCAAAGCCTTCAGGGAATTCTAGAATTCCCAGCTCCATTCTGGAAGTGTATTCAGAACTATAGCCTGCATGGAGAGGTGTGGGCAGTGATGCTGTCTTAGTCTTTTTTGTGTTGCCATGACAAAGTACCCGTGACTGGATACTTTACAAGGAAAAGAGGTTTATTTTGGTTTATGGTTTTAAAGGCTGAAAAGTCCAAGTTTGGGCAGCCACATATGGTGAGAGCCCATGTTGGGTGGCATCATGTAGTGGAAGTACCCGTAAGTGCCAAGCAGGCACACGCAGAAGAGAGACACACGCGTAGCTCACTTGTTATAGTGAGCCGTCCCGGGCTAGTCCAGTGCAGCGGGACCTAACAACTTCCACCCGACTTCCGTAAATTCCTTCCAAGGGTGGTGCCCCATGAACTTATTCCCTCCCCTTGGCTCTACTTCTTAAAGGTTCCACTGTTTCTTAATATCTTTACATTGGGGACCAAGTTTCTGGCACATGAACCTTTGGGGGGCAGACCACATACAAAGCACACTGAGGCCCTGAGTGGGGAAGAGATGCTTCCAAATGACAGATCCTACCCAGGGAGGGCCCTTGGGCACCGTTTTCCTTTGCCTCCCCCTACTCCAGACCCAAGGAGAGGCCATGAAGGCAGTGCTGATGCCAATGCGAAAGGTTTTGAGCCCAGAAACAGATGTCTCCATCGCACATGTTCTGGCCGCCCGAGCTGACCTTTCTCGCCTGGTCCCAGCTACCAGCATGGCTGCCCGCAGAGGGACCAGCTGTGCCATCAACAAGGTGGGCGCCTGGGGCGGGGAAGAGCTCTGACATCCTTGGTCTTCAAATTGGCCTTTCAGCCTTTGTCCTTGTCCACCCTTGTCCTCTTCTTCCCTGGTTCTTGGCCTCTGGACTCACCACCTCTCATCAACCCCGCTTCATGTGGCAGCTAGAAGGGCCTTTCAAACTGCAAAATATAATCATGGACTTCCCCAGCCCCAAGCCTTACCATGGCTCTCTAGTGCTTTGAAACAAAGTCCAGCTCTTTAGAGCCATTTCTCACCTCACCAGCTTGGGTTTAAACTGTCCCCAATATCTCCCCCTATTCTTTATATATATATATTTTCTATCTTTCTTTTTTAAGAGGGACAGGGGCTGGAGCAGTGACTTGGTGGTTACGGCACTTGCCTGGCATGCACGAGTATGCGCGTTCGAACCCCAGCACCACATACACAACGACATCTCGGAACAACGAAAGCTACATGAAAAACTAAATAAAAGAGAGAGGGACACTGTGGGAGAGAGAGAATCAATTTTATTTAGTTTTTCATGCAGCTTTCCTTGCTCCCGCACTTCGTTGTGTGCGTGGTGCTGGGGTTCGAACGCGTGTCCTTGCACATGCCAGGCAAGCACTGTAACCTCTGAGCAACCGCTCCAGGCCTGTTATGTTAGTTTTGTTTTTGTTTTTGTTTTTTTAAGAGAGAGAGGGACAGTATGAGAGAGAGAATCAGTTTTATTTACTTTTTCATGTGGCTTTTGTTGCTCCAACATTTCATTGTGTACATGGTGCCGGGGTTCAAACCCGTGTACTCACGCAAGCGCTTCAACCACTGAGCTACCGCTACCGCTCCAGCCCCAGCCCTATTATATTAGGTTTTAACTTTTTTTTTTTCTAGTGTTGGGAATTGAACCCACAGGTGCTCTACTACTGAGCTACATCTCCAGTCCTATTTTTTCTTTTTTATCTTGAGACAGTGTGTCATTAAATTGCTGAGATTAGCTCAAACTTGGGATCCTCCTATCTTGACTTCCTGAGTTGCTGTGATCACAGGTTTGTATACCACACCGGATTTAACCTTTTTCCCTTAGGGCTGGGGAATGAACCTAGGAGCATTCTACCTCTGTGCTACATCCCCAGCCCTTTTTATTTATTTATTTATTTATTTATTTATTTATTTAAAGAGAGAGGGACAGTGAGAGAGAGAAAGGGAGAATCAACTTTATTTAGTTTTTCATGTGGCCTTTTGTTGCTTGACACTTTGTTATGTATGTGGCACTGGGATTCAAACCTGGGTCCTCACACATGAAGGCAAGCGCCGTAACCACTGAGCCCCTTCAGGTTTTATTTTGAGACAGGGTCTCACTAAGTTGCTGAGGCTGGCCTCAAACTTTTTTTTTTTTTAAAGAGAGAGGGAGAGAGTGAGAATTGATTTTGTTTTTTTCGTCTGGCCTTTGTTTCCCCGACACTTACTTGTGTGGGTGCTGATGTGTGAACCCGGCTCCTCGCACATGCCAGGCAAGCGCTCCAACCACTGAGCCACCGCTCCAGCCCCAGCTGTGTCGTTTTATCTTCCACCAGTCCTGTTCCCCTCCCTAGGCAGCACCCAATAGTCAACATTTCCCTTCCTTCTTCAACATGTCGTTCCCATCTTCTCTGGAGCCCCTCGTCCAAGATTTTTATTGTTCTCCCTCTGAAAGTCAAGTCTACTCAATTCTCAGGTGCTTATGGGTGAAGTGCCAGACCGGGGTGGCCGCCCAAATGAGCTGGAGGCTCCCATGCCCAGCTGGAAGAGCAGAAGAGAAGAGGGAGGAGGATGCAAAGCAAGCCACCAGCGCTGGGGCCGCAAGAAGAAGAAGAAGTGAAGGGGCACTGGGGAGATGGGGAATCCGCCATGAGATGCTGAGGGTTTCCCTTGGCACCTGGCACCCGAGTCCCCCCCATCCCCTGTTCTGGAGGCCCCAAATGCCCTATACCCATCCACTACTCAATGCCAAGAACCACGTTCTCTGGAAAATAAATTTAATTTTGATGACTGTAGGACCTGTCTCTGTCGGTCTGGGTCCGGGTGTGTGGGGTTGTGGAAGGGTAGAGGCCCCAGCTGCTCTGATCCACAAGGTCCTTTGCCTTCTGCAACATCCCTTCCCCTTCCTGTGGGCATGCAGAAGGACATATTGAAGCATGGGAGAAACACTTATCACATGCCCACCCTTGCCAGGCCTGCTTTAGGCACTGAGGACAGCACAGAGCAGCTGAGTCCCCACATTCCCAGAGTGAACTTTTTGGTGAGGAGGGGTGGACATTTAACAAAGTACAGGTGAAATGTAAATTTGTCAGATAAAGGAACCACCATGGAGAAAAATCAAGGTGGAAGACAGGATGGGGCCTGGGAGTTGGGGCGGAGTAGATCTCTGAATACGGTCAGGGAGCCCTCTGCAGGGAGTGTCACTTGAGCAGTTTCAGAGAAGACTCTTGGGTCTCTGGGAAAGAGCCTTCCAGGCAGTTGGAAGGCCCTGAGGTAGGCTATATTTGGGGAATGTTCAAGGTACACTGAGGCCAGGATAGCTGAAGCAGATTAGGGGATGAGAGGTGGGAGCTGAGGTCAGAGGTGACGGGGCAGATTGTGTAGGGCTTTGTGGGACACAGCAAGGACTGACTTTTACCTTGAGGGCCAGAGGGATGGGACCTGATCCATGTTCACAGGCCCACAGTTCCACGCCTTCTCAGCCAGAGCTCCTGCCTCTGCCTACTCCATCCTCAACCCGCCTCACCCCTGCTGGCCATCCGTGTAGCCTGGAGCTCTGCTCTGCAGCTTCAACGTTAGAGGACCAGGGTTTGAGTCCTGCCTCCCCCAACTTCAGAGCTCTGCCCCCTTGGGCCAGCAGCTTGAACTCACCAAGCCCAGTCTCCTTCACTAGGAGCAGATACTAAGTGTGGGAAGGTGGAGTGTGAGGAACAGCCACTGCCACGTGGAAGAAGAGGACTTTTGGGAAGGGGGAAGCGATGATGGATGCGTCATCAGAGGCAGTGCCGGTGTGGGGAAGGTGATATCTGTGGGGGATCTGGAGTAGAGGAGGGAGAGGCGAGCCCAAGGTGATGTCTAGGAATCTGGCGTGATGGATGGGGTGGACGATGAGACCATCTCCAGGAAGAAGACCGGAAGGAGGAAGGTAGGTAATGGGGGAGTATAAGGTGTCCAGCAGTATAATTTCCCTGCCAAGGGCAGTTCCTCCCTCAGGGTGTGGCTAAGTGGGTGAATGAACGTACCCCCTGTTTTGTTTTGTTTTAAACCTGATATAAGAGTCTCTACTTTTAAGAGTAGAATTTACTCCATTGACATTTATTGTAGCTCCTGAATATATTTGACCTTATTTTTGTCATCTTCCTGTTGTTTTTTTCTCCCCCTCTGTTTCTAAATCTTTTTCCTGTTCTAGTGGTTATCCCCTAACCCCTCAAAATATTGAAACTTCTGTTTTCCTGTCAACACTATAAGTCAGCCAGTATTTATATACTCCCACCTAAGTGATGGAGGGCTTTTGCAAAATTTTAATTTTCTGGGGCCCCCAGATCCATCTGATTTGTCTCAGAAAAATGGCCTATTTGCCTGTGTGTAGCTGGGGATGGAAGGCAGTTCCTGCTTACTGTCTCTGGTTCCCAGGAAGGGTGTGGGGAATCCGTCTGGGTCCAAGCATGGCAAAGGTGACACCCAGTGTCAGGTTCCAGGGACAGTGTGTAGGAGAGACTTTCCTCAGACTCTGTGGAGTAATGGGTGGAAGGGATGTTGGTATGATGGGAAGGACCCATGAGCTTAGACATGAGCCCCCTCCACCAGGCCCCCTTCCCAGCATTGCCATGCTCTGGGGCTTACCACAGCCAGCATGAGGAAGTGGTGTGGGTGGGACAGGGGCTCCCGGGGGGCCCACATCACCCTTGGGGTCCGGCCTCTTCTTACATTCCACCTTCACTTGGTCCCTGCAGTGTTTGTGGCAACACAAGCCACAGTCTGGGGGAAGGGAGTGGTTAATAACCTTCATTCTTCCAGTCTGCAGGTCCCTGCATCCCTCCCCCTAGAGGGTGCCCACTTACCCCGACAGCGGTAGCCTTGTTTGGTGACACCCCAGAGCTGGGAAGAGAAAGCAGAATTGGTTTAGGCTACAGGAGGCAGGGCTGCGGGCTGAAGGGGCAGAACTGTAAAGTTACCAGGTTTTAAGCATTTTCAAGACTTCGAGAATTTAACTGGAATTAAAGGAATCTGGAATTACCGGAAGCTTGGGGACTCATGGAGATTAGAACACGGGTAAACTTTGGAGGGAAAACATCATATTTTCCACGGGCAAGGACAGTATCCATTGTTCTTTTGCAGGGTCCCCAGGGCCTGGCACTGCCTGTCACAAGGAAGGTGCTCAGTACAGACTGTGGTTGGAGAATAAATGAACTGGGGAGGTAATCCAAGGTTTGTGAATTAATCTTGATTTGGAGAGTGAGAGATTTTCCCACCATCCACAAATGCTTTGAACTTGGAAATGACGCAGACTCTGGATGATCTAGAGTCAGGAGATTTGGGGATCGATTCTGTTTGGACACAGTCCACCCAGGTTTGTAGATCATCTGTGTTTTGGAGATTACCCAAGGCTTTAGGTATTATTCATGGTTGTCCAGGGTAGAGATTACATGGGATTTGGGGGTTATCTGGATTTGGGCATTATCAAGAATTTGGAGACTATTCATTCAGCATGGAGGAGTATTCAGTATTTAGTGTTTCTATGAAATGTGCAGATTATTTGAGGCTGGGAGTATTTCTGGAATTTGGGGATCATCTGGGTATGGACTTCCACCCTCCAAGGCAGAGCTGGCTCCTTTGAGTCCCATCTGTGAGGAGCTGGGATGCTCCAGGGGAGATGGGCCTAAAGGTGCCAATATGTCAGAGTGCTTACGAAGCCACTGCAGCTGTCACAGAAGGTGGGCTTGCGCAAGGTGACCTCATGGAAGGTGTGCAGGAAGGCCAGGCCCAGCTTGGAGCAGATGGCGCTGGCGTGGAGCAGGTACTCTGTCAGCTCCTCTCTGCTGAAAGAGCCACTCCTGGAGGTAGAGACCACGCGTCAGCATGACTGTTCCCTTCCTTCCCCAGACTCTTGAGTCCCAGTAGCCCCAGTATCCTCACTTTGGTGGACCCAGGAGTCAGGACCACTTACCCCTGGCGGCGTGGTGGGTGAAGCCCGTGACAAGCAAAGGGGAAGTTGCCTGACAGTCGTTCAAAGTCCTCCTGAGAGATAGTGCCTCGGTTTTCCGGGTCATAATTCTTGAACACAGACTTTGGGGGAGCAAGGGAAGAGCAGGGTAAGGCCAGGGGATTCAGGCCCATCCCATGGTCTTGGATTCCCTTTCTGCACATTCAGGACTATATAGAAGTCCCCTCCAGGCACCCATCACAAGGCCACAGGCCCTCCTCACCTCCACCAGTTGTTCCACGTGCTGACCCAGGGTGACCCTGTCTGGCTTGGATGTCACACCAGTGGCCCATTCTACCACCAGAGGTGCTTTGAAGGGGGAGGGTGCCTGCAGGCAGACAGAGAGGCACAGTTAGTCAGTTGATAGGCTTCTGCAGGGGTCAGAGGTCAGGAGTCAAGTCTCACCAGACTCTTGGGACAGCGGGGCTCCCGGGCATAGGACAGCTCATAGATCTCGTCCTCCGTGTAGAAGAGATCCAGGGAGAGCTGGGGGTGGGCAGGGCGGGAAAGAGCCTCTTGTCACCATCCTCCGACCTCAACTCACATCCCTGCCTCTGCCCTCACTCTCATCCTCTTCCCAAATCCCTCTTCTCTGAAGATACTCAACCCTGTCCCAGAGCATCCCACTTGGCGGCACTTCACACGGTCCCTTTCTCCCTTTCCCCTAGTCCAGGAAGACGTTGTTCCCACTGAGACCTTTTGATATATATTTCAATCTATATCTATATCTGTATCTATATATTATATATATATATATTTTTTTTTGGTACCAGGGATTGAACCTAGGGCCGCTTAACCACTGAGCCACATTCTCAGCCCTTTTCTTTCTTTTTTTTTCTTCAATTAATTTTTTTTTTTTTAAGAGAGAAGGACAGTGAGAGAGAGAGACAGAGAGAATCAAATTTTATTGAGTTTTTCACATGGCTTTCGTTGCTCTGACACTTAGTTGTGTATGTGGGTTGCTGGGGTTTGAACCCGTGTTCTTGTGCATGCTGGGCAAGCACCGTAATCACCGAGCCACCACTCCAGCCCCTTCAATTAATTTTTTTCATCTGGCTACATGTAGTTGTGTATGTGGTGCTGGGGCTTGAACCCACGTCCTCACGCATGCCAGTCAAGTCCTCCAACTGCTGAGCCACCGCTCCAGCTCCATCCCCAGCCTTTTTTATTTTTTATTTTGAGACAGGATCTCAAAAACCTGCTTAGGGCCTTGCTAATTTGCTGAGGCTGGCCTCGAATTTGTGATCCTCCTGCCTCAGCCTCCCAAGTCACTGGAACTAGCGGGGTGCACCACCAAACCCAATTTGATGTCCCTATTAAAACTGCAACTCCCATCTCTTTCTGCGTCCTTTTTTGCCTTCTTTTTCTCTATAGCACCTGTCATCTAAGAGTAATGAGACTTTATTTCTTGGCTGGAGTGACTGCCTACCCCAGAACATCTGCCCTGCACAAGACCACCGTGTTTTCTGACTTTCTCAGTGCCAGGTTCCCGGTGCCTGAATTAAGTTCTGGCTCACAGCAGGTGCGCAGGCTGATGGCCTTTCAGAATAAGCAAAGGGTCTTAGGCACCAGTCATCTTAGGACAGGGCCGGCTTCACAGGCCAGTCACCTGGGCAAGGCCCTTGCTTTCAGGGTCCCTGCTGTCCCCTCCTCTCTCTCTCTGTTTTGTTTTGTCATACTGGGGATTGAACCCAGAGCCTCTTGTGTGCTAGGCAGATGCTCTACAACTGAGTTTTATCCCTAGTCCTTGCTGTCACCTTCAGATTCTTTTTTTTTTTTTTCAGGGCTGAGGACTGAACTCATGCTAGGCAAGTGCTCTGCCACTCAGCTAAATCCCCAACCCCACCTTGAAATTCTTAGAACAAGGAGCACATTTTTTTCATTTTGCACTGGGTCCTGCTAAACATGCAGTCGGCCTTATCTTAGGGTCTAAAAATGGAACTTTTTAGTATTAGAGTACATGGCCCTCAGAATTCCTCACTCTTAGATTCTCCAGGTAAAGTATAGAAAGCCAGAACCTTGCACTCAATTTTAGAACTCAGTATAGTGGTTAACACATTACCAGCTGAGCGCTGACGCTGGCCCGCCTGGATTCAAATTCTGGTTGAGTGCTGTGAAACAGACCTAACTTGACCTCTCTGGGCATCAGTCTCTCAATCCATAGAAGGGATGCAATAAGGATTCCTACCTCACAGGATCGTGAAGTAAAACAAAGGATTGTGGAAAGTGTTTAATGTGACAACTGGCACAGAGAAAGTGATCAATAACTGTTAATTTTTGCTTATATTCTGGTTATGTCAAAGCCTGGAATTTGGAACTATTGTCCAGAACCCTGGTTCAGAGGTGCAAGAGCCCAGAGCAGTCCCGGAGCTCAGATCAGGGGAAGCTTGAGACACCCAGGGAATCCGGGAGTAAGCAGCACCACGTATGTAGAGTTCATCGTGTTAGAGTTTTGTAATGTTTTCACTACTTTATACGAATTACCCTGTTGGTTGATTCTTCTCAACCATTCTCTGAGGAGGTCCTGTTTTCCCATTTTGCAGATAAGGAAGCTGAGGCTGAGAGGTTAAGCAACTATAAACCCTAGAAGCTCAGGCCTCAAAGCTCACACGTTCCAGCTCTATTTGGTTCTGCAGACCCTTACAGGCCCAGGACCCTAAGTCTCGGGACCCCCAAGCCTGGGCAGAGCAGGGAAGCTCACGGTGAGCAGATGAAGTAGGTCCTCATTGGCACTGCAGGGGGGATGCTGTCCCTGGAGGGCTGCCAGCTCCTGCAGCCGCAGATAGAGGCTGTTCAGCTTGGGCAGATGCAGGCGGCCATCCGGTAATCTATCAGGCTGTGCCTCGTGCAGGGACACCAGGTCCTTGAGGTGCACGCCCAAAACAGGCAACCGGAAGCCGGTGCAGCCGGCCCAGGTGCGACGGTAGCAGGCGTAGTTGTTGTGGGAGGCAAGGAGCTCAGTCAGCTCCAGCAGGGCCTGTGTGGGAGAAGCATGTTATGGAGAAGAGCAGCTCTGTTCCCAGAGTTCCTCTGTGGGCTCCAGACCCCTAGGTGCCCTTTGGAAGCCTACTGAGCCCCTTCTATATCCCACATTGGCTTCAATATTTCCCCAGAACTGCTTTTCCTCTTGGGTGTCCCAACTCAGAGAGGCTCTACTATCACCCCATTCCCCAAACTAGAGTGATTTCTCAAAAAGTGAAATTAGATCATGGGCGCTGGCATCACTCCCAAGCCTTCCCTAGCTCCCCAGTGCCCTTTCGATAAACACCTTAGCTTGCGCTTGCAAGGTTCAACAGGATCTTTCCCTGGGCATCTCCAGCCTATTTTGCTACCTTCAGGCACACACCAGTCATGAATGAGTCCCTCTTCCTAGATGCTTCCCAGAACACCCCCAACCCATGTTCCTCGCTGGTGGCACAAATATTGCTATCTTTGGGTGTGTAATTGAGCTTGCCACCTGAAATGCTGGTTCTCAGCTAGCCTCTGGCTCATCTGCCTGCCTCACAGCCCATCTTAGGACCAGATACATGGGGCACAGAGAGGGGCCGTGCTATGATGTTGCTGAGGAAGTGTGCACTATTTGGGGGAGCAGGTTTCTCAGGTGGTCCCAGAGCCTTTGGGCAGGGATTAATGGGGGCTGGGGAATTAAGTGTGGGGGTGCAGGACAGCTCACCACTTGGAACTTTGGGGAGGATACTGGCAGCTCACCTTGGTGCTGTCAGGGCTCAGGTGGGCGTGGGAGTCCTTGAGTCTGGAGATGGCACTGTGACACAGGCCTCCTGTGACTGCCATCAGTGTGTTGAAATTCTGCAGCTGGCGGAGTCTCTAGGAAGGGAGGTGATGCCAGAGATTGCAGGTATCATAAGACAGGAAAGGTGGAGTTCAAATGACAGTACGTGGGTTGGGATCTCAGGTGTGTGTGGGTTTGGACAAGGGTGCGCAAGGGACAAGTGAGAGGAGGTGGTTGTCAGGCAGAGAATGACTATGTGATGTTAGAAAATGGGGAGGGGCTGGGGATGTCGCTCAGTGGTAAATGCTTTTGAGTATGCGCAAGGCCCTGAGTTCACCCCAATATCCCCCCACACACGAAGTGAATTGGGAGGAAACAGGCAAGCGTATGGAGCTGGACAATTTGGGGACTAGGTGTGTGTCAGACAGGTGCGGGAGGATTCAGACAGCTCTGAGAGTCACAGAGGTGAGGGCTGTGGGAGGAAACTGGGAACCAAGCAGAAATGAATGGGGCCAGAGTAAGATCGGGTGGTCCCAAAGATTGCAGAGAGGCATGGGGTCGAGATACTCTCACCTTCCCCTTTCCCAAGTTGGAAAGGAAGAGGTGGCCCTGGAGAGAGGGGGGCCAGGGAGGAGCGGAAGACGCTCGGACCAAGGAAACCCCAGGTCTAAAGGGTGCAGCATGAGGAAGTGAAGCGAGGAAGACGCGGGAGGAAGGGCGCGGTCTACTTGGAAACGCTCAAGTTGCGCGGCCACAGCGGCCCAAGGGCTTCCTTTTTCCCAGAAGGGAGAGGAGAAAGAGCGGTGCCATACGGTGGGACGGGGCCAGGGGAAAACTGGAAGTGTCGCGGAAGGACGCAGTCACTGTCCCGAAGAAACGGGAGCGCTAGGGCTTAGGAGCTGGAGAGCTACGAGCCGGGGTGCAGCACGGTGCGGAGGCCGGGAAGGGACGCTTCCATTGCCCTGGGGGTGGAATGTCCCGCTCGTGGTTTGGGACAGGAGGGGCTTAGTCCACTGTCCGGTCTAAGGTCGAAGGTGGGGGCGGAGGAGGGTTGACGCGGTGGTATCAAGGACAAGGAAGTCACAGTCAACCCAGAACCGTGGCCTCGGACGGTGGGGGCGTGGCGTGGCGTGATGGGCGGGGCCAGGAGATACGCAAGGTCACCGCCTGCTGGAGCCACGACCCTGCGAGCTTGGGCCGGCTGGATCGCCCAAGGGTCAGCCCCGCAGGGCAAACAACTAGAAAGCGAGGGGAAAGGCAGGCGGGCCTCACCTGTGCCACATGAATGAACTTGTCCAGCACCTGCGCACGCTGTGCAGGTCCCGCGCGGCTCAGCACCATGACCTGCACCCAGCGGGACACGCTGTTGCTGAGCCCTACGGAACCCTCCAGGGCTGGGCAGCCCCGCACCGAGCCCTGCAAAACGTAGCCCCGCAGGTCCTGGGGCTGGGGGCGAGGTGGGTGTCATGAGGGTCGCTCAGACCCTGCCCCTCACATGCCATCCCTCTAGCAGTCATAACTTCAGATGTCCTAGCCCGGTCAACCTTTGTAACCTTTGTCATCTGTCTTCCCACAGGCTGCCATGTGCGCTCTCCTGTCTTAGAAGAAATATTTAAAGAAAGCCAGGTACTGTCCTGAGCACTGTGTCATACATATCCTGAGCACTTTATCAGAATCTTCATATTCTATGAGGTGGTTACTATTATTCTCGTTTTCAAGATGAGACAGAAGAGGCAAAGAGAGAGAGTAAATAATTTGTCATGAGCCAGTCTACATCTTTTTTTTTTCCTTTTTTTTTCTTTTGCTGCTGGGGAGGAGCCCAGGGCCTTGCACGTGACAGGCAAATGCTCTATTGCTGAGCTACAGCCCCAGTCCTGTCTATATGCTGTTAACTGTTTACCTGCAAAGGAAAAGAATGGGGAAAAGAACCTAAAACCACCTTCTGTTTGTTCTGCTCAACAGTACATACATTTTTTACCCACATCCACTCCACTCCCTGCATGTACATTCACTGCGCACACATGCTCAAAAAATTTCACGTTATGGAACCAGATTCTCACCTTCCCTAGAAACAATCACATCCAGATGGTCATAGTTAACATGTCTACACTGAAGCATATGAAAATGGACATTTGGGCCAGGAGCAGTGGCACATGCCTGTGCCAGCAACTTGGGAGGCTGAGGCGGGAGGATGGCAAATTTGAGATCAGCCTTGCAACTTAGCAAGACCCTCAGCAACTTAGAAAGAGTCTAAAATGAAAAGGTAAAGCTCCTCTGAGTTCCATCCCCAGTACCAAAAAAAATCAATAAATAAAACTCCATATTTGGATAGGTAAAATAAGTCGATTTCAAATGATTCATCAGGTATCGTTTACTCGAGACCAGGCACTGCATCCTGCAAGACAGGAATTGCCAATATTTCCTTTTACAGATGAGGAAACTGAGGCATAGTGAACTGAAATGCTTCTTGAATAAATGAATAATTGATAATATATTTTGAGCACTTACTATGTGCCAGGTACAGGAATAGGCTTTTATGTTTTTTAAATTTTGGTACTGAGGATTGAATGCAGGGACACTGTACTACTGAGGTACATCACCATCTTATTTTATTTTATTTTGGTACCGGGGATTGAACCCAGGTGTGCTTTACCACTGAACCACATCCCCAGCCCTTTTTGTTTTATTTCATTTTTAAATTTTGATACAGGATTTTACTTAGGGTCTCGCTAAGTTGCTGAGGCTGGCTTTGAACTTATGATCCTCCTGCCTCAGCCTCCTGAGCCACTGGGACTACAGGCATGTGTCAACGTGCCCAGCCACTTATTTCTTTATTTCTTTATTTTGATACAGGGTCTCACTAAATTCCTAGGCTGGCCTCAAATTTGTGATCCTCCTCCCCCAGCTTCCCAAGTCACTGGAATTATAAGCATGCACCACTGGACCCAGCCACAATAGGTATTTTAAATTCTTCCACCATCCAGTGAAATATTATGACCTCTGTTTTACAGACGCGTCCCAGAGAGATTGATAAACTAGTTCGTTGGTACACAGGTAAGGAGCTGATGGCGTTTGAAACAGGTGCTCTGTGCTGAGCCAGCTTAAATCATTTTCCTGAACCCCCTCGCTCTCAGCTTCCAAGTTTAAGATCCCAGCTAAATGCCCATGCAGGGGTCCTCCCACCCACCCCAATCTTTCCCCTGTATCAGAAGGGGACTGAGGGAGTAGGGAGTCCTCACCGTGATAGCCTGGAAGGACCGGAACTCCAGGTAGGTGAGGTGCTGAGCCAGCTCCTCCGGCTCCAAATGATCAAAAAGCAAGGACACTTTGCACTTCTTGCCCAGGCCTGGGCTGCTCATGGGAGGTGGAGGGCCAGGGCCACCAGGGCTCAGGCTGGGGGCCCAGAGGGGCAGAATATTAGAGTGGCTCAGAGTTGAGGGTCTGGGATGTGGAGGGAGATGGCAGGATGGGGGAGGGCAGGGACTGGGACATGGGGCTGGCTCACAAGCTGGAGGCATCTCCCAGGCTCCTCTGGGCCGAGTTGCCCTTCAGGGCCACAGTGGCCCAGAAACGACCTATAACTTCTTCTAGCTGGGGCTCCTGGTGTATTGCCTCGGGGTGTTGGGTCATCCAGTACCTGAGAGTAGTTTAGAGATGAGGGGATGAGGTGGAGGGTAGTCTCAGCTGAGGAACCTTTAGGTGCCAAGTGAGGGGTGTGACATGTGTGCAGGGCGTCTCTGGAAGATCAGGATTTGGAGGGGCACAGGACAAGGGTATCTCCGGAATAGGATTGAGGGGTTCTTTTAGCGGATTGGGGGGTTTAAAGTAGAGAGACAGGAGGATCTCTTGGAAGTGGGACTACTGGGAAGTGGAATAGTGGGGTGGCTCTCAGGAATTAGCCTGGAGGTTTCCAGGGGTGAGATATTTGGGGGATAGGGCTAGGGAATCTTAGGATCTGGCTGAGGTCTAGGAATGAGGGGGTATCAGTGGTGAAGGGCTATCAGAGTTGGGAGAAAGGGCTATTGGATCTGGTTGGGGGTCTCAAATATGTTGAGGCTCTAAAAAGCAGGATTGGGAGGGTCTTAGGAACCAAGCCAGGGGTGTCGCAGAGTGGGATTTCAGGGAGTGGAACTGAGGAGTCTCAGGTGTTTTGGGGGTCAGCAGGATGTGAGTTGTGGTTAATGGGAGCAGGGTGTTTAACCCAGCCCTACCTGACCAGGTGACAGATCTTCAACTGCCTCAGCTCCTGTGTGTCCTCTGCAGCCTTCTGGTACTTGAGTTTGGGTCAAGGCTCTATTATCCAGGATCCAGATCTGCCCACCCACCCTGATGCCTGACCCCACTCCAGGCTCTGTGCTCCGCCCTTCTACCCTCCACCCACAGCTAGTGGTCCCGGGAGGATATGAAGTCAGCAGACGGCCAGCAAGTTCGGCAGAAGGCACCACCCAGCTGTGCATAGCCAGCACCATGTTGAGAATGTGGTCCCTGTGGCGCAGGCTGCCACTGGAGTCTGGGGGTGCGAGAAGGGGGGCTCTGTCTGAATGGCTCCCGGGCGATGGACTGACAGCCTCCAGAGCTGGGTGGACTGTCTGCTTCAAATGCCACCTCTGTGCCTCGGTTTCCTTGTCTGTACCATGCATGGCCAGCAAGTCTCACTGAAGATCCAAAGAGCATTGGTCCTACTTTCCAGGTGTTTCTGCTACCGTGAAGGTCCCGATTGCGACCACACTCGGGTGTCATCCCCCCACACTGAGGCTGAGACAGGACCAGGAGGCTGGGCAGGGAGGGCACACTCACCGAAGGCCTGGATGCACTTCTCCAGCAGTTCATCTTCGCTGTAGCTGCCCTGGCCCAGCGTGCCCAGATGCATGGAAGCCATGACCCTACTGATCTCCTGGGGGCTGGGGCAGGTCTTGTAGCGACGGTCCTGTCGGGATCGGCCTGGGCCGCCTGCTTTCCTGGAGCATTCCTGGTGGGACTTCCTGTGGGTACATCACCCCCACCCACAGGAATCATGAGAGTCCCCTCCTTTGGGCTCATCCCCAGAATTCCTCTGGACCCCGATGCCCCAGGGTACCATGGGAGAAATTCCTACAGGATTACAGGCAAGTCCTGAGGTTGCTGCAGATCTGTCCTAGACTCATAGGAGAAACCCCCAGGAATGTTCCAGATTCCCCAGGGAATCATGGGAAAAGACCCCAGGACGACTAAGGGCTCTCCAAGGAATCACAAGAACGCCCTCCTCCACGCATTACCCCTAAGTCATCATGGAGGAGATTTCCTATCGGTAGACCCAGGAAATCAAGAGACAAGACCCTTAGGATCACTCCTGTCCTCTTCAGGTGGACACACAGGAGGGTCAGCCTCAGGCCAACTCCTCAGAACTCCCTTTTGGTCCCTCCCTCCATCAGGCCTGACTCCCTCAGACTCCAGCAGGTCCCTGGGGATTCCATCTCCTCTCTTCTCCCTCACCCTTAACCTCAGGAGGGGCCCTTCACAGGCCCTGGAGTCTTAGCCTCCAGCCTGGCTCTCTAGATTTGGAACCCAGAGAGGAAGTGCCAGTGCACTTCTAGGGCAGCTCAGAGCTAGGCAGGGTCCCTGGGGCTAAGGCAACTTCAAAGACAGTTTAAAAATAACTTTGCCTTGTGCTCCCTGAGGCTCCGGGTCCAGGTGGGGAAAGAGGGTAAAAGGGAGACAGGGCTGGCAGGAGGAAGGTTGGAGGAGGGAGCGAGGGAGAAATATGCAGACTCTAGATTCAGACAACACTGGGTTCAAGAAATTTCTGCTGGCTGTGTGACTTTTTGTAAGTTACTTAATTTCTCTGGTCCTTAGTTTTTCCTTGTAGGAAAATTGAGTGTCATCATTGGACCTTCCTCAGGAATTTATTACAAGCATTCAATGCTTGGCTCCTCAAAAGTGCTAAGTGATAGACTTGGGTTTTGCTCAGGGTGGTTAAGTGACCCAGAAGAGAAAAAGCTGAATGTAAAATGCAGAGAGAGGGGCTGGAGCCGTGGCTCAGTGGTTATGGTGCTTGCCTGGCATGCATGAGGACGCGGGTTCAAACCCCAGCACCACGCACACAACAAAGTGTCAGAACAACGAAAGCCACATGAAAAATTAAATAAAACTGATTCTCTCTTTAAGATGTCCCTCTCTCTCTTTAAAAAAAGAAAAAAAAGAATGGGGGTTGCAGAGGGCCTATGGCTTGGGGTGAAATTGGAAACAGGGAGACCCTCCTGGTAAAGGTAATGGTGCATCCTAATTTGATTCAATAAATCAATAGTTATTGAGTCCTGATTAGGTAGTGGGCCAAGAGCTGAGCACTCTATCTAGATCAGTGATTCTCAAAGCATGGTTCCCATTCAGTACTAACTGCAGCATCACCAGAGAACTTGATATAAATGCAAATTCTCAGGCCCCACCCCAAACCTACAAAATCAAAACCTTCAGGGGTAAGTCCAGCAAACTGCACTTTACAAAATGCTCTGGGTAGTCCTGACACAGGCTCCAATTTGAGAACCAGTGGTCTAGAGTGTCTCCCGGAAGACCCACAGGTCCTCTCAGGTAGGGTCTGTAGTTATTCTATTGACAGAAGAAACTGAGACACAGAGCAGCTGAGTAGCATACCTAAGGTCACACAGCCAGGAAACGAGGAATCTGGTATTCTTCCACTAAACCACTGAATCGTATGGGGAGTAAAGCTCATCAGAATCATACTGGGGGAGGCTGGAGGAGCCCCCTACACTGGGGACCCATCCACCATCTGTCCCTATGAGGACAGGAGGGCAAGCTTGCCCAGGAGATTGAAGCCCATTCCACAGCCTGCTGGCCTGAGCAGCCACTTGGTCACTCCCTGAGGACTGTCAGCCTCCTATAGTGTCTGGAACAGCCAGGAGTGGTTTGAGAGGCAGGGGAGAACCTTGTCCTCTGTCACACACCCCTCTCCTGGGGCAGGGCCCTGCAGGAGCCTGGAGTTTCCAGTCAGGGGCAGTGACTGGATGGGGAGCCAGGAAGACCTCAGGGAGAACAGAGACACCAGCCAGGTGAAACAGAATGGAGAGGGGTGGAAGGGAGAAGGGGCGCAAGGTGGATCAAAGTCCAGAGAGAGAGAGAGAGGACCAGCCGCAGATGCTAGATGCTCCTTGCACAGGTGGCCTTGGCTCTGGGTGGCTCTGGACTTCCTGGAGCATCTTGTCCCTGGTACCTCCAGATCCTGCAGGAGCCAGAACTCCTGCCCTCCTCCTCAGGACCTCCCCAACCCTCCTCCTAGCAGCCAGAGGCCCAGGGTTTTGCGGGTGCCTGGCCTCCTGGGGGAGGGTCCTCTCACCTCTTGCTGTCTTTTCTGTTCATGCTTCCTTGGGGGGGGGTGTCCTTGCAGGATGTAGCTCAGCTCCTCCCCCTCACCAATACTCCAGCCTCTCAGCCCCTCGGGAGCTGGGGCCTCCGCAGTGCTTGGGAAGGAAAGAGGAACTGCCCCTCCCCAGCCACCCTCAGGCCAGGGGGAAGGAAGAGGCTGGGGAGAGACCAAAGGCTCCCCTCCCCCACATGGGGATCCCTGCAGGCTGAGGTTTCCGGTATTGCTCCCCCACACCCTGCGCCCAGCCCGCTCTCTAGCTATCTCCCCATCTTTCTGTCTTGAGACCGGTCGCTGTCATACTTCAATTACAGCAGTTTTAAAAAGCATGACTAATTTTTGTACATACACACACTCAAAAGTGAAGTCTGTATTTCTATAAAGCTCAAAGGTTTGAATGGAAACTTTGCATCATTCTTTTACTTTTTTTCTTACCCCTAGTTTAATTTTTTTTTCTTTTTTGGAGGGGGGCATGTACTGGGGATTAAACCCAGGGGTGCTCTACCTTTGAGCTACATCCCCAGCACTTTTTATTTTATTTATTTTGAGACAGGGTCTGAATTGCTCACGCTGCCGTTGAACTTGATCCTTCTGCCTCAGAAGTGGCTGGGATCACAGGTGTGCGCCACCACGCCCGGCATTTCTAGGTTAGTTTTAAGGATACCATTTGTACCCTGGGAAAACATATTTACTTTATAACTTTTATTGTAACAAGCCCTTATGTAGTACCACATGCTGCTTAAGGGTTTTTAAACTATTAACTCAATGGACTGTTATCTTAGATTACAGGTGGAGAGTCACAATCTGGAAGCCCCTCCCCTCCCTCTGTTCCTCTTAGGCAGGAGAGGCCAATATTACATGTTATTAGTTTTTATCTGAATTGTTCTTAAATCATGTCCCTGGAAACAGACTTTTCTTTTAAGTATGTGTTTTATTCTTTTACCTAAATGTGTCATCCTTGACTTTTTTTTTTAGAGAGAGAGAGAGAGATAGAGAAAGAATCAATTTCATCTATCTTTTATGTGGCCTTTGTTTCTCCAACACTTAGTTGTGTATGTGGTGCTGGAGTTTGAACCTGGGTCCTTGTGCTTGCCAGGAAAGAGCTCCCAACAGCTGAGCCAGTGCTCCAGCCCCTTGACATATTTTTTTTTTAAATTGAAGAACAAAAAAAGAATACATATTACTACTAAGTATTTAGGTTTATGATCTGTCACCAACATCAGCCTCCCGAGCAAACCCAGGTGACATTCCTGTAAATCAAGAAATAAGTCTATTGGGCTGGAGCTGTGGCTCAGCCATAGAGTGCTTGCCTGATATGCGTGAAGACCTGGGTTTGAACCCCAGCACCATATACACAACTACATGGAAGAAAAATAAAAACCAGATGAAAAAATAAAATAAAATTACACCTCTCTCTCTCTCTCTCTCTCTCTCTCTTTCTCTGTGGAGTGGTGGCCCAGCAGTTACAGCACTTGCTTGGCATTCGTGAGCACGTGGGTTCAAACCCCAGCACCATGTACACAACGAAGTGTTGGAGCAATGAAAGCCACGTGAAAAACTAAATAAAACTGACATTCTCTCTCTCACTGTCCCTCTATCTTAAAAAAAATTAACTCTGTCTTAAAAAAAGAAGCAGAATATTTTCCTTCTCCCTAAGTCCCCTTGTCCCCTTTCCCAACACCACCTCCCACAAGTTACCACCATCCTGGTGTGTAACAGAATATTTTACCTGTTTTAAGCAGTGTATATGTGGACTCATGAACTCTATCTGGCTTCTTTCATTTAACACCTTGTCTTTACAGTTTTTCTATGTTATTTTATTTTATTCTAATTTTTTCCTTTTCATTGCTGTGTAGTTTTTCATTGTGGGACAATTCCATGATTTAGTGGTCAGTTTTCCTGCCATGAGTTGTTCCCTTGGGACTGTTTTTGTTTTGATTTTTTTTCTTTTTTTGTCCTAGGGATTGAACCTAGGGATACTTCACCACTGAGCTACATCCTCAATCCTTTTTAATTTTTATTTGAGACAGGAATTTGCTAAATTGCTGAGGCTGGTCTCAAACTTGTGATCCTTCTGCCTCAGCCTCCCAAGCCGCTGAGAATGCAGGTGTGGACCACTGGGCCTGGCTTCCTTGGGGCTATTATGAATAAAGATGCTATGAAAGTTTTATTTCTTTGGTGCTGGGATCAATCAACCCAAGACATTGTCCATGCTAATTGAAGTGCTCTACCACTGAGCGCCAGTACTCCTGTGAATATTTGAGTACTTAGCTTTTGATAAACATAAATATAAAATTTTGTAGGGCAGTGTTCAGGAGTGGAATAAATAGGTCATAGTACTATGATTCTGCCAAACCTAGTGTGTTAGTCAATTCAACCAAACAGCTCTCACATAACTGTTTTTTTGTTCCTTTCTTTTTCTCAGTAGAAGAAGTAACCATGGATTTCTTTTTTTCATGCCAGAGCGCTTAGATAGGCGCTGAGACCATTCACTTCAGTTTTTCCATCACATGAGATTCTCTAAATTTCTCTCTCTCTCTCTTTTTTTTTTTTTTTTTTTTTTTGTGGTACCAGAGATTGAATTCAGGGGCATTTAACCACTGAGCCACATCCCCAGCCCTTTTTTAAAAAAAATTTTATATTTTTATTTTGAGCCTCACTTAGTTGCTGAGGCTGGCTTTGAACTTGCAATCCTCCTGCCTCAGCCTCTGGAGCTGCTGGGATTCAGGTGTGCGCCACGGCACACCAGGCTGATTCCCTCTCTCCCTGCCTTTCCCCTTCTCTCTCTTGCTGCTCAGTGTTTCTGTGAAGTACTGTCTCTGCCTCCTTGCTCCCAGCTAAGCTCTGGCCTGTAATTAGGGAGTGTCTCCAGCCTCTGGAGACCTAGAAAAACTACAGGGAGGGAGATCAGAAAAGGCCCTGGCACTTGTACATAAACGCGTGGCTTGAAGGGCCCTGGGGATGCTTGTTATCAGCAACAGCAACACTGATGACTGGAAAGGAAAAAGACTTCTGAATCAAACTGCAGAAACCCACACAGCAGATTAGAGATGCATTTGATAAGATGCAAACTTGGATTTTCTTTGACAAGGATATCATGGGACAAATATCAGATGACAGGGGCTGAAGCGGTGGCTTAGCCGTAGATACTTGCATGAGGACCCGGGTTCAATCCTCCGTCAGAACAAAAACCAGATGAAAAAATAAATAAAATTGATTCCCTCTCTCTCTTTCTTAAAAAAGAAAAAGAACATGAACAGATAACAAGGAACCCCCAAACTCTGACAGACACCTGAAAAGATGCTAGAAATCACTGAGAACTGATCAGGGAGGCACACAACAGTGAGTCATCCCTAGGTTTGGCAAAAATTAGAAGCTGGCAAATGCTGAGTAGGGGTTGGTAAAGTGAGGACCTGAACCCTCACATGCTGACAGTGGGCAACCATTCTCCAGAGCTACCTAGCACTACTTAGACAAGTTGTGTGCATGGACATGTCACCTGGCCGTGAGCTCCTGTGGGTAAACCAAACATGCTCCCTCAGCTCCACAAGGGGACAGGTACAGGGAAGTTCATGACAATGCTGTTCTCCTGGAGCTGGAGACAGCTTGGGTGTTCTCTCCCCAACAGTGGGTAGATAAACAGAAGAGATCAGTCACCAGGAAGTCCTGCAAAGCCACCGCAGCCACTGACCAGGTGTCCACAGAACAGCATGGGTAGGTTCTAAGATACAGTGATAACTGCCAGAAACAAGAAACACTATTAATATCTTGTGATACAGGAGTTGGGGATTTAGCTCAGTGGCAGAGCGCTGGCCTAGCACATGCATAGGCCCGGAGTTCGGTCCTCAGCCCTGGAAAAAAAAATAAAACTTATTGTATAACTCACAATGACAGAGTAATTTTACGTTCTATATACAATTTTAAGGAAAACAATATTTAATATGTAGTTTTGCATCATATGCAAGATATAACAACATTATATTGTACTATATAATCCTGTTAGGCTAAATACGCAATCATACAGTTGTGCATTATATAATGCATAACTGAATCACATAATCCAATATTATGGCATAAGCTTATATGCTATTTAAAACAATTGTATTAACATCAACTAAGCAACTTAGTGAGACGATGTCTCAAAATAAAAAATTAAAAAAAAAGGGGCTGGGGATGTGGCTCAGTGGTTAAGTGCCTTGGGTTCGATCTCTGGTATAAATAAATAAATAAATAGGTGGCTCAGATAGTGGTGACACAGAAGTTGGTGAGGACCCTGGTCTATCCGTGGGCAAGTGCATTTCTGAGATAATTGGGAGGTTTAATGCAGATATCAAGGCAGTGATCATAACGGTAATGAACCCGAGCTCCTGGTTCACATCCTCAGCTCTGCCTCTGCGTGACCTTGAACAAGACAAGTCAGTGGACTTCTCTGTATTCCATTTTCTCCGTTCAATGGGTACTGTGAGAGTATGGAGCTCTCACAATTGTTGTTGAGGACTGTGTGATTTACTTTATGTCCTTAAAAGTACATATGGGGGGAGGGAGCGGTGGCTTAGCGGTTACAGCACTTGCCTGGCATGGGCAAGTACGGGTTCGAATCCCAGCACCAAGTGCACCATGGAGTCTCAGAGCAACGAAAGCCACATGAAAAACAATTGATTCTCTCTCTCTCTCTCTCTCCCTCTCTCTCTCTCTTTTTTAAAAGTACATCCAGTAGGAAGCACATGTTTTTATTTTTTTCTCTAAACAATGTGAATTAAGCAGGATTATTGTGAGAACTAAGTAAGATGTAATAAAAAGGTCTTAGAGCAAAACCTGAAATGCAATAGCTGTACAGTTTGGTTTTTTTTTAAGAGAGGAGAGGAGAGAGAGAGAGAATCAATTTTTTTTCAGGGCTGAGGACAGAACTCGGGGCCTTGCGCATGCTAGGCAAGCGCTCTGCCACTGAGCTAAATCCCCGACCCCGAGAATCAGTTTTTATTGAGTTTTTCACCTGGCTTTCGTTTCTCTGACACTTGGCTGTGTACGTGGTGCTGGAGTTTGAACCCGTGTACTCGTGCTTGCTGGGCAAGGGGCGTAACCACCGAGCCACGCTCCAGCCCTGCAGTTTTTAATAATGATAATAATAATAGCAACCTTCACATAAAGTCAGCCACGTGTCGGCAATGTTTTAAGTGCAGCGAATATGTTATCTTCTTCTACCCTCCCAGCAACCCTCTGAAGCAGGTACTCTTAATTATTATCCCCCTCACTAGATGGGGAAAGCGAGGCACAGAGAAGCTAAGTAACTTGTTCAGTGTAACCCAAGGCAGTGGCAAGGCTGGGATTCAGACTTAAGACTATTTGGCTCAGAATCTTTGTTCTTCATCACTATGTGTGATTGTGAGTGTGTGTGTGTGTGTGTGTGTTGTTTGTTTTGGCGGTACTGGTTGTCGAACCCAGGTCCTCACACACTAAGCTACATCCTCAGTGCATTTTTAATTTTTTTTTAGATTTTGCCCGAGGCTGGCCTCGAACTTGTTATCCTTCTGCCTCAGCCTCCCGAGTCGCTGAGATTATAGGGGTACTCCACATCTGGCTTCTGTGGTGCCTTTTAAAGTCGGCAGACGCAGAGCGCATCCCTGCTCGGCTGTGTGATACCCAGCAAGAGTTGCACGGAACAGAGCCTCAGTTTGCCCTCTGTGAAAAGGCGGGACGAGGCACCTGCCTTCCTTCCCTTGCGGAGGAGGCGCAGTTACTTCCTTGACACCCCGCCCGGCAGGTTGAGGTCTGTGGGCGGGGCTCCAGACGAGGGCGGGGCCACGGGCATCATGGCCCAATGGGGGGCAGGGGGCGGGGCCCTCCTCCCATCTCTGTCCAGCACGCGTGTCCTCCTCGCAGTTCCATCTACCTCGCGGGTGCCTCTGGCGTCCCCGGAGGTCTCCCGACCCCAGCCCGCCCCCAGCCCACCCGCTTAGCCTGTTGCCCCCTCCTGCCATTCCCAGACCTCAAACCCGGCTCCTCAGGCCTCGACATCATGGGTGACGGAGGAGAGGGCGAGGACGAGGTCCAGTTCCTTCGGACGGTGAGTATCTCCGGATTAGGGGGTCTCTGGGGATACTTCTCGAGTCTCTCTGAGAGTCTCCCTATCTATGAATGTCTGTCCAGCTTGTTTGTGATCTTTGAGAGGCGAGGTCTCTTCCTTTGTCACTTTGGATGACTGTCACTTTGTTTCTTTTTATCACCTTCTTTGTCACCACAGAGAATTAGCAGGATTTGGGACTACTGAATGGGGAAGGGGATCTTCGCCCCCCCCACCACATTAGCGATTTGTCCCTGACAATAGGGACTACTGAGGGAGCAGCCCCTCCTGCCACCCTGAAAGTAGGTACTTGGAGAAGGTGGTTCTAATTCCTGGGCTTAATTTAGCTATCCCCTGCCCCCACCCAAGCCCTCATTCTCTTCTTGCTCCAGGCTCTGACCTATTTAAATTCGTGGGAAGGGGGCTGGAGTGGGTCAGAGGACACAACTTCTTCCAACTCCTAGCCCTTGAGGGTCTCCTGAGGGTCTCTTGGGTTCTGGGTCTTTCTTTCCCCCTTGGTTTTGGTTTTGAGAAGAAGGATCAAATATGCCTGCTAATGGTCTCCCAGGGTCTCTGGGTGGTGTCTATCCATTTCTTTAGGATGTCTCTGTGTCTCCATTTTCTGTCTCCCCGTCTCTGGCTCTTTTTTCCTTGGCTTCAGGCCTTCTGCATTTTGCTGTCTCTCTAGCTGTGTCTCTGCCTGAATCTCTGATCCCCAGCTGGGGGCAGGGATAAAAATTGTAACAACAGGTGTCCCTCCCAGAATAGCTGGCTTTTCTGGACCCCAGGCAGGAGACAGGGAGGAGGCGGGGGGGGGGGGGGGGGGGGGGGGGGGGGGGGGGGGGGGGGGGGAGGGGCTGCCCATCTCCCAGTCCTTCCTACTCTCTCCTCCCAGTGGTTCAGCCGGAGTTGTGGGTGTGATTATGGGAGGACATGTTCCCCCTCTGGGCCAGGTCTGCTGACCCTGCACTGCCCCTCCCTTCCCCCTCCCAGGCCCTGAGTCCATGCAGGAAATGCTGACACAGCATTCCGAACCCAGAATAGGACCCTGGCAAGCCAGGTCCTGTTTCCTGGGAGGGAGGAACAAACAGCTGGGCTGGAAGTGAAAGATGGGGACAGCTGGATGTGAGGTGACTGGAGGGACTCTTGTTCAGCCCAGCCCCTTAGCGGACACCATGGGTTGGGCCTTCCCAACCCATAGGACCTTGGCTGTGGCCATCAGTCCCTGAGTAGTCACTCTGCACCAGGCCCTGTGCCCAGGGCCTCAGCCTCCCCAGGCAACTAATTATATTCTCACTTCTCCACTTGTGAGGTAGGGCCCTATCTTTATCTCCTGGGAGATTTGAGGGAAACCAAGCCCTAAATGGTAGAATCACTCACCCAAGGTCAAGGCCAGGAAGTGGCATCTCTGGGCCGATGGGGCCCAGTCCTGCTGCTTTCACTAGAGAAAAATGACCCAGAGGAGCCAAGGCAGTCAGTGTTAGGGTCCAGAGGCCTGGTTCTAATGTCTTCTGCCCCTAAACTGGGTCTGTTTTTCTGAATGTAATTGAGGTCATGTGAGGCTTTTCTTAGACCATTTTGGGTCACATTCCACCAGTAAGAAACTCTTCTATTCCGCAATCCAGTACATGCCCATTTACATAGATACCACAAAAAATAGACTGGGGTTGCTGCTCAGTGGTAGCACCCCACAGCCAGAGAGCCTAGGAAATACGAGGCCCTGGGTTCTACCCCTAGCACTTGAAAAAAAAAAACTTTATTGAGGTATTAATGATGTGCAATAAATTAAAGTTGCTTTAGGTATTTTAGTTCAGTGATTTTTGACAAACTGTGCAAACCCATGTAGTTCCCTTCATAATCAAGACATAGGACATTTCCTTTCCCCCGAAGATTTACTTCCTTTTGCTCTTTGGAGCGATCACCCTTCCTTTCTGCTTTATAGCACTCAAGATTCCGTTAGTCAGGTCCAGAGTTTCACATACTACATGCATTCGTTTGTCTTTCTCTTTTTGCTCAGAATATTTCTGACATTTGTTCATGTAGCACACATATCATGAATGTGTTCCTTTTTGTTGCCAAGTAGTATCCTGCTGTATAACTACACTGTAATATATTGCAATTTGCTTGTCCCTTCACTGGCTGATCAGTTCACTCAGGCTGTCTGTTGCCAATTTTTGCTATTTTGGATAACATTTGTAAGCATTCACATACATCTCCTTTTTTTTTCTTGTGCTGGGAATTGAACCCAGGGGGACTTTAACCACTGAGCTATATCTCCAAGGCCTTTTAATTTTTTTTTTTTTTTTGAGGCAGGGTCTCAGTAA